>JARQWZ010008216.1:0-28941 GCA_033150135.1 Gobio occitaniae
ATACAGCACTAGCAACAACTAGACCTAGGCTGCGCCTGAAACCTAAAAAAAAAGTTGCGTTTGCTGGTCAGTTTGTGTGTAAATGTACGTTTTTTACCAACATTTTCCACTTCTGATTTAGTTTTTAGCGAGAAATTACTAGTGTAGTAATTAAATATTTGTTTAGTTCTCACCAAAGCTCTCTCTATTTTTACTGTAGATCATTAAACTGTTACACTGCCTTAGAAGTCTGTCCGAAATTAGTTGTGAGATGCCTTCATGCACAAATGCTGCCTTACAAGTCATTGTCTGATAAAGCAGCGAGGCAACGAGTCAGCTACCTAGGTTTTTGGACGCAGCCCCACCAGTCTCAATGCACCAAGATCAAGATCATTTGCGATTTATGAATTTCACATCTGAAAGAGAGGTGTACGCACATTTTCTATGCGTACGTTCATTATATGAATCACTTACGCACATTTGAGAAATTATCGTAAGATCAAATTTAAGACGCTTATGCAACATTTTATAAATGAGGCCCCCCAAGTTTCATGCAACTAATATTTATACACTTGTTAAAGTGTAATTTGGCCGATTTTCAACACACCTTGTAATTTTACTATGTCAGTAGTATATGTAAATGAACTGTTTAATATTTCTCAATGTTCTCTGGACCAAAACAATTTAAGTTTACTTGAAAGCTCCAGGGCTTTCATGATAATTACAGATTGTACTTTCACATTTTATGTATCCCTGCCCATGGACAATCAAATCCAGAAGGTTAATAACAAAACATATATTGTAAGAGCAGGCTTAACACTGAAAATTGTATCACACTTATGTACTCTTTTAAACAGCATTATGGTAAAAATCGAACACTATAACAGACTTTGTACATATAAGCAACAGTGTTTTGCTTTGGGGGTGGAAGGAAGAAGTTGCTTCCCATAACTTTTATTCCCAAATAATTAATGGAATGGTTTATTTCAGTTTTGCCCCCTCCATTTGGGCTCAAACACTGTATTCGTAGTGTCGTAAAATAAAAAAAACTTTAACAATGATGAGGCTGGTTTGAAAAAAAAAAAAAAAAACAGTGTCTTTAAAAGCTTTTATTCTTGCCAAGAAGGTTGATTCGGACATACAGAGGTCTGCAGTCAGGAAAGACAAAAACCTAAGCCCCTCACTCATTTTTTATACTCTCATTTCAATGGGTGAGGGCTTATTAGTCAATAACACAAAAACACAATAACAACTCCTTAGTTGGTGTTATCTGCAGCTGTCACCACTTGAGTAAAGACACAAGACTTTCAGAGAACGTGTTCAAGGCTACAGAAAGCACACACAAGCTTCTCTGGGTAAAGTGTTAAAGGTTATCAAACAAAAATGTGTTTACTACAGAAAACTAGAATTCCTCATTTATTTAACAAAAACATCATATAAAAGGTTGATATAATTAAAAACGCCTTACATGGTTTGATATAGTTTGTTATGTTAAAAATTTCCATTGCAGTAGTCATCTAGTTTGAAACCGAGACTACAAACATGGATTTTTTTTCAGATTTTCCCATATTTACATTTTTTTGCAGCCTTTAGCCACTGCCTACAATGTTAATTGCAAACCAAAAGTAATTCACTCCCTCTAAAGGTTTACACTTTGAATTGTTGCACCTGGGTACAATACATGTCAACACTATTGTGACTACAAGTTTGCTAAGAAGTATTTCCTACTTAACCCTTGTGTGGTGTTCATATTTTTGTTTTTCAGCCAGTGTTCGTGGGTCTGGTGGACCCGCTGCATTTTTGGGTTTTTAATTCAACACAATCAAATATTTCATGTTAAAATACTCAACAGATGTTTACTTCATCCCAATTAAAAGCAATATAAACAGCATATATGGTTAATAATTTCTCTTTACCTTTGTTACATCACATTTAAGACAGTGTAACCTCGTGTGGGAACAGCAGGGGTAGAAACAAAACTCACTCTTGCACTCTCTCACACTTACACACAATCTCTCTCTAACACGCACGCACACACACACTCATGCAAGCACACACACACACACCCATAACACACACCCATAACACACACACACACACACACACACACACACACACACACACACACACACACACACACACTTGGATATGTGGTGTATGGTTACTCTCCATTGGCATAATGTTTTTTCTAATGTACAAACTGTATAATCTATCCCCCTACACTAACCCTACCCCTAAACCTACCAATCACAGAAAACTTTTGCCATTTTTTTGAATTTCAAAAAACACCATTTAGTATGTTTTAGTATGAAGACACAGATGTCGTCATAAACCATGTTTACGTTGTAATACCCATGTCATTATACACATTTGTGTCCTCATAAACCATATACATGAACATACACACACTAACAGCAGGCTCTGACAGGAGGAGGACAGAGTAAAGGTACACAGGACCTACAATTTCCACACTTTTATTAGCCCCGGGTCCAGTGGACCTAAACATCCTGTGTGTAATATAAATGTGTAGGGGGGTGTACAGTGTGTGGTCATTGAAAATGTGTTGTGATATATATTCCTCACAGAAAATAAGCCAAGGCCAATGAGTCTCAGTTTGAAAAAATAATTAATCATATAATTTTTCTTTTGATAAAAAATGAAAACGAGTCCAACAGACCCGAACACCATACAAGGGTTAAGCAGATTGGAGTTGCCTTGGGTGGCAAAAAGGGAATTTTCCTTCCTATTTGGCAAAAGGGTACAATAGCCCTTTTTCAGTTTTCTCTAGCAATAGCACCGATTTTAAAAATGTTTAGCCTTTTTACTGCTTAGACAGCCAAGTTTTATTGAAAGACCATTTTGCCAGCAGTGAATTACCCCTTTAAGCATTATATATTATATTATATTATATTATATTATAATTATATGTTATAATATCTATTCAAGACTTATCAACGTAAGTTATTACAGATTGTGGCTGTACTTTTAATATTAAGACAGACTTTCACAGAGAGAGAGATTGTGAAAGAATGCTACATTATATTTAAGTGGTGCTTTGTTTTCATTGTCACTTCCCATGAGCCTGACACTCTCACTGTCCTTTCTTCTGATTAATAGTGTGAATGTGACGTTTCCACTGGTTTCCTTCCTTGGCTCTGGTCAGACCATAACTCACTGTCATAATGAATATCTTCAGGAGGGCCAGATTAATGATTCGCATTGCTTATAGTGCAAGTTCCTTATGCCCATGGATGCAGTCATGCAGATTATGTACTGCTATGAAAGGTTCAATAACAGAGTTCATGTGTGACTCCTACCAAGGGCTGCCGTCAGATGCATACTGCTGTACAGTACGCTGATCCCTTGACTGTGTCTAAAGGTGTGTGAGATACAGCCTCCTTGGGGACATAAAATTATGCTGCATTATTTTCCTGTTTAACACTGTAAAGCTGCTTTGAAACAATCTACATTGTTAAAAGCGCTATATAAATAAAGTTGACTTGACTTGACTTGACTTTAGAATCACTGATGTATTCAGAGCATTTCTTTATAAACCATGTTGTCAGTTTGACTAGTACATCAATTAACCACTGGGGTGCATGAGAAAACATACAAGGGTTTGTGCAGAAAAGGTTTTTGAATAACCTTGGAACTTGCATGCGTGGAGACAAGTTAGTGAAGAATAACAGCATGTCTGATCATCACATGGTGACTGGAGATTACTGTGTTTGAGCGACAGCGCTATTCTTCGGTCATTCTGCTCAAGGTTTGATTTAAACCTCTGTCACAAATTATTAAACTTCCATAATTAATTCCATTGACTTCATTGTACAGACTTCATTCAAAACTTTTGTTCTGTAGACCAATCTTTTTTCCTTGCATCTATTTGCATATTAACATTTACATTGTCATCTTAATTCTGTGAACATCTTCATGAGAGGCAGAAATATCTGGACATTGTACACTCTTAAAAATAAAGGTTCCTATAGTTTCCATTTTAGTTCCTCAAAGAACCTTTCTGTGTACAGTTCTTTAAAAAAAAAGTCTTGGAACAATGGAAAGGTTGATGTTAACGTTTTTTCATGGGACCATGAATGCCAATAAATAACCTTTATTTTTGTGTATAGAAGTGACCAACAATGTTTTTGTAATTAGAACAGCAGCTGCAGTAAAGCAGGCTCTAGTCTTTATTCGTTCCCCAGTTTAGATTTTTGGCATGCGAAAGCATCATGCCTACAGATAAAGCACAACCTCCAGCATCGGTGAGAACATGCAGTGTTCTGGTGTAAGTAATTGTATTGCTATTGGCATTCCACACACACCACGCTGTTGCCCAAGCTGAACCCTTACAAGATTGCAGCCTGCTCGGCTCCATACTGGGGGTCTGAAGCTCACCCTGTGCAGACAGCGTGAAGATAGGTGTGTCCACACAAACCAAACATACTTAACTCACAGGGGAAATACTGTTTTTCCGAAGGCTGAACGTAGGGTTGGTTTAATACGTCTGCTCTTCCCCACACTGAGGAAGCTCTTCCAGCTCTGTGTTTGAGGTGCAAAAGCCATTAATTTGGAGAAATCTGGTTATTTCAAACTTATGATGTATTTGTATGGATTACACATTATGCAGCTCAGCAGGTGTCACGCTCTAGCTGTGTCTCGCTTCAGGTATTGCTCGCTGCGGGCCATCATTTTGCGGGAGGTGGGTTTCAGAAATAAGTAGATCAGGTAGTAAGGACTTCCTGGAAGCATCCAGCTAGGTATTGTGAATTGCTGTTTTTCATCCTGAAGTGACTTGGTTGCATTTGAAAAAGGATATGCCATCCCACCCCAACCTATTCTCACTTCCAATATATCTGATACTGCCACATGTCCTAGAGAAATGTATGTCATTATGCAGATGACACACAACTGATATGGCTGGTAACCCATTTGTTTGAGAAACATTTAATGTCATTATACTGACATTAAATAAAAGATTTAAAACTACACTGCAGAACTTTGGCCTCTCTATTACCATCAGTGCTTGAAATATGAAATTGCAAGTTACTGGTGAAGTAGCTGTTATCAGTTGTGTTTCGTCACTTCACTTCTGCATGGATGAATCTGACACTGCATGAAAAGTGGGATTTTCGTCAGTATGTGGTACTGTAGATTGCCGTGGAACTTCAGGTTTACAACTGTGCACGGCAATTTGCAGGCAACACCGAAAACTGCCGTAAATTGTCGGAAATTGACGTGGGCCTTGCTTGGCAGTTGTCCCCCCATGACCCCCCCCCCCCCCCCTCCCCTTAATTCTAGGGGAGGCTTTATCATGTAAATGAACATGCTGTGAGCTACACAAATGCAAATCAGAGTAGCAGCAGGGGGAGTTTTATCTAGGTTCTGAATTTTTTTAACTAAAACAAGTTTAAAGTTTAAGTTAAAATGTTAACTTAAATTTAAGTTAAATGTACTCGTTTTAGTTCACATTACAAAATTTTTAGGGCAACCTGTTTGCTCCAATTTTTTAAGTAGATTCAACTTGTCCGGGCTCACAGTGTAGATTAATTACTCTGTATGTCATTAGCAATAACCAATGTTATGTAAAAAAAAATAAAAAATACAGGACAGCAGTTCATGTCTTCAACCTTTAGAGAGGTTATGTGATGCAACAAGACAATGAACCAAAGCACACAAATAAATCAAGTAAAGCATACAGTTTACATACCAAAATAAATTTTTCCACCCTGCACTGTGAATGATTTTTTAAATGGCTATTAATGATAAATGTGAAAAGTACAAGTTTGTGTGTTTATGGTTAAGTCAGATTGTGTTTTTCTGTAATTGTCATTTAAATTGAGCTCACACCACATTTTATGAATTATCAATGCAGATTTTCAAGAGGTGGTTTCCTGGACAGGGTTTAAATTATGCCAAGAGTAGGCCTAATCTAGTAAATCGCGAGTTAAAAAATTGTTGCCTGGAACAAAGATTAAGCACAGATTACTAACACCTGGACTATGAGTCCTGAACTAAAATAAACTGGATTCATTTACAGTTTTATCTAATTGCTTACACACAATTTCTGAAAATATGGCTCCATTTCTTGTAACTCTACACAAAACACACAACATGCAAAACATCAGACATCGCTTGCAAAAGCAACACTTTGTGCGAAACTATTTTAACTCTTCCAAAAATGTTGCTTTTGCATATATCTAACTACACACAAATATGCACAACTGAAGAATTTTACAGTTGAACTGAAATCAACTGAACTGAATCAACACTGAAGTCACTTGAGCTGAATATTGACACTATATTGGCTTGTTAGGGCCGGTTTACAGCAGAATTTGTTTTGAACTTGTTACTGAAGCTGCTATGAAACAATATAGTTTGTTGTATGCATATTCTTTCTTTCTCAAACCTGAGTTTTGATTTCTAAGTGATCAATTTATGTATAAGTGTTTTCACACATGATCGTTGGCTGTATGGGTCCTCAGTAAATTAATGTGGCATTTAAATGGCAAAAGTTATTCTTGTCTCTATAACTTATGGCTTCCTAAAGACACGTTTATGGGTAAATAAATATTAATAATATAAATAAAATGTATATCAAAACATTTTAAATATAATGAAGTCATTTTATTATAGCACTCATCAGATGTTCCTGGAAACAAAACAGAGACGGAACAGTATAAACAAACTATACAACAAACTAAACACCAAATTACAAAAACATTATTATGTGAAAGTGAATAAAGTTGTGTGTGTGTGTGTGTGTGTTTTCAGTTATAAATATGTGCTGTGTAAATTAGCCTATATATACTTTTAGACATTACATATAGCCTAACTTTAAAAACAAACAATAACCCATATAGAAAATTATAATAATTGTATAATATTAAGCATTTACTTAATATACATTGTAACATTAGGCTACTTTACTCTAGCACAGTAGTCAGTTAAGCAATTAATTAATATCTTATATTAATATGTAGCCTAGGCTACATCTAAAGGTAAGTCTGCTTTAAAAAAATATATATATATTACACTTCGACATGTACAGAATGTGCGCGTTAAGAAACACGTTCAAATGTGTCTTCTTAACATGTTAAAACTGTGCGTCGACTGTGTGTGTATGCCTGTTACACGACCAGAATGTGCGTGTCTACACATACAAAAGAAACATGTAAAAAATTGCTGCTTGACGCGGACAAACAGTGCGTGTTACGGTCACAAGTCACGCGTTTCGTATAAAGAGATTTGGCCCCGGGCGCGTTCCATAGTAGAGCCCTAGTCCAATGACGTGCGAGGTCGAGGTCATGGCCATGACGCGTAGAAGACGAGCTTTAAACTTTTTTTTTTTTTTTACATTTCCTGTTTTTTGCTGCTTTCCTTTTTCGTGATCAACTATGACAGGACGCCGTCTTCAACTCAATCTCTGCATGGACGCGACCAACTTTTTCGACTCATTTTCAGGAGGCTGTCTTCGTCTTCACAACTCTGAGGCAAACTGCAGGCGCTATGAACAAGGGCATGGGTAATGTAACGTTACGATTTAAAGAATATGCTTTTATTCAGCTGTATAAGGAAATGGATGCGTTAATAGATCCGAGCTTAAAACTGCACATTTTGTTTTCACAGACTATCATCGCCTCATAACGAAGCCGTGAGCTCTTATCTGCTTGGAGCGATTTCCGCGAGTCCAGATTAAACCGCTGAACATGACGACATTGTGTGTAACTTAAGTATAACTTCTGTTTTTCTCATTCCTTGTTTAATTTTACCGTGACTGTTTTTATTAATACCAGTCTCATGTAATTGTTTTCCTGCTGCCTATAAGACGTATTATGAATCGACACGCCGGAGCTTCAGATACAAACAACCTGAACTTACATCGCAGGCGGAAACTGCGAAGTTTAGCTCGGAGTCGATCAAGAAGAAAAAGGGTAAGATTTATTATATTAGATCCGTTTTTTGTCAATGTGAGTATTTTTCAGGTTGCTTATTGTCTTTATGGATTGTATTACAGTTGCTGGAAGCGAGAGTGTGCTGGATGAGGTGGACATTTGGAAGTCCGCGACCATTGAACTCATATCTGACGAGGAAGACGGCTTTGTTGACGGGGTGTCTGGATGGATTGTGCGGCCACCGCCCTCTCGCAGCCTGGAGCTCGCCGAACTTTACATTACATTACGAGACATTACTGCTGCACTGTACATAGTTGTGTGTTTAACAATAAAGCTCTTTCTTTGAATAAACAGCTGTGTTTTATAAATGAAGCCCTTTCTTTGAATGAACAGCTGCTTATAAATGAAGCTCTTTCTTTGAATAAACGGCAAGGTCCGTATAATTTCCCCATATATTCCTTAATGGTATGAATACTTCATAGCACAATAACATTAATATAAAACAAATTATTACAACATAAATTATATATTTATTATTATTGGGGTTTACATTTATAATGAGCCAGGGGGACCAATAATGATTGGTTTGCCGTGATCTGCCAACCAATCACGAGGGATTTTTCTTTTTTAAATGTAGTGGCTTCAGCCAATAGTGAGTGAGTAAATTCAAGTCTGGCCGTTGACTCTCTGGTTTCGCTGCTATTCATATGCTAATTAGAGGCGTCGCACCTCCGCGCTGTCTCTCAGCGGGGGGCTCTCCACCTACGTCATGGTTCGTTTACGACAATTTGTGGCACAGACGAACGCGACGTTCGCTGCCTCTAAATTGTCGAAAACTGCCGAAAATTAGGGAGATTTCCGGGAGTATACAGGCGTTTACGGGGTCGAAAATCCCACTTTTCATGCAGTGTGATGGTTTGAGGAATACTCTTATCTTTTCTTGCTTTGGCACAGACTCTGTTGTTTTCCCTTTCAACTTGTATTGCTCGGAGGTCAGTGAGGGTTGGCATTTAGAACTCCCCATGTTAAATGTGGCAGGATAAGTGACCTTATCTTATTGGCCTACCTGGGTCTGGATAATAAGCCAATGAGGTGCAGGTGGCAGTTAATATTTAAGGACCCTTATTTTGGCGGGTTTGTACGGTCCTGCTGCTTCTAGGTTCCCTCTCCCCCTGGCATTTCCTTTTCTGTCCCCATTTGTATACAGGTATGTTGGGCTGGTGTAATGTGAACTCCTTAAGGCTGTGCTACGTGATTAATATGCACTGTTTACAGTTTAGAGCGGTGTTGATGGCTGCACTGTGGCGAGTTTGTGGCGGAGTTCGCTCAGATACGTTTTGTTCCTCGTAAATCTCCTGGTCACTTGTGTGGTATTTATTGCGTATTGCTCTCAGTATAGCGACAATGGCAGGTGTGTAAATGCTGGTCGATGGACTGATGCACTATGCCTGTAATGAGTAACCATACAACCTTGCGTTTGGTGTTTATCTAACCTAATTGTAAGTATGTCTCTCCCTTTCTAACATTTGGGGTTTGGTGAATCTAGTCTAACATTCTGATTTGTTTTAGAATGAGGATCAGAAATCGACGTTCAATTCCCCTTTCTTGCCGCTGCTGTTTTGCTTGGAGTTGTCTTTATGCTCTGTTCCCATGCATCAGTGCTGTTGTGGACAGCATTGCTGATTAAGGCTGGCCGTGGCTGTCCATGTACGAGCTTGCGTTCGTGGGGCCGTGCAATACTCTTAGTTTGAGTTGATTTACAAGTGCTTTTTATTTCTTTTTTTTACATTTCTTTTGTCTTTTTCTGTTTGTTGAATTTAGTTTTGATTTTCAGTTTCAGATTATTTATTTATCATCTTTACAGTGTATTATACTGTTTTGTTATCAAAGTGTATAATTTTCTTTAAATTTATTTATTGTCCTGCTGGTGCCATTCAGGCTCTGCCCACCCGCTTTTGCAGTAGGGGAGCCTGTGCACCGTGTCTGTAAACTTTATCTTTTTGGTTTTCCCTTATTGTTTAGTGTTATTTGTGTAAATTTTGTTGTAATCTTTGCTAATGTGTTTCCTCTTTCTCCAGGAGCCAGTGTGGAACGGGGAAGGCTAGCTGAGTCCAATTGGTGGCGTGTTTCACAGTGTGATGTGTGTGTACTGACACAACTGCTTTAGTGTGTGCGTGTGGTGCCAATACGGTGTGAAGTTGAGGTGGGTTTGCATAACCATCATGAGTAGCAGCCGGCCTGCCTCGTTCCTGTGACCCCCTGGCCCAGGAGAATTGTGTTTTTGGGCATGTCCCCGGACAGAACATTTTAAAGTTTTATAATAAAGTCATCTTTTTGTATTTATACTCACTTCTCACTAGACATTTCTTTGCCTTCAGTGATAAAACTTACCTGCGTCCTTATTAGGAGTATTTCCCTGGTCCTCCACCAGGGTGGCGTAGTCGGATTCATTAAATTGTGATCTTTTTCAAGTTTCCCACTACTGGGGAATGCCACATAAAGATTTATGCAACATAATTGAATCTAGCAACACATATAGCATATAGACCCCCCTCTGTCTACACAGACATGACATAAAGTCAATATTGTAGTCTTACCATATTGAATCAAGTTGGGTTAATACAGCAAAATGCCAGAGTTTTAATTCAGTAAAAAAAACACACAAAAAAACACTTATATAGTGCAGATCTAAATAAAATGTTTTATACAACATGTAATGATATGATTAAAATAGTTGGTAATACTTTATAATAACTGCAAGCTATGAATCATTAGTTAAGCATTCATAAATAGTCAATTCATCATTTATAAAGCATTAATAGACATAAGCAGTTTATAAATACAGCTGTAAATGCTTTGTTCTGGATTTATAAGCATATATATGTGTTTAATAATTGTATTTTTATACAATTTATAATGTATAAATTAGGTATTTCATTATTTACAAACCAGTTATTTAGGAGTTGTCAGTGGTTAATAAGATTGTTTAGATTTAGAAAGTGTAAGTAAATGATTAATAAACTATTTAAATATATATTTATACATCTTATTATTTAGACATATAGTAATAGTTACTAAGTGTTAATAAATGCTTTATTAACATGTATTCCTACTGTAATCCATGATTAATTCAGTAGTTATAAAACATTTAGTAGTTGTCAGTTAACTATTTTTGTGAGCTCATCTAAAGTGACGACTATTTACGCCTCGTAAAACTTTTACAAATTAAGGAGATTAAAGGCTCAGTTCTATTCTAAACAGAAAAAGGAAACAAACACAACACAGAGTGATGCACAGAGATGCCAAAAATGAAACTGTATAACTGTGAAAAACTAACATGAAACATAAACCTCTTTACCTTCATTTTTTGCTTATTTTTATTTATATTCACTTGTTTTCTTATTTTGTTCTTTGTTCATTTAGTAGCTTGTCCTTTTTTAAATATAATATTGCAGAGGTTTTGTTTTAGTGTACAGTTGTAGTTTCATTTCTTGCATCTTGAAATAAACATTCCTATGTGCTTTATTCCACTGTGTTGCGTTTGTTTCCTTTTTCTGTTTAGAAGATAAATGAGCCTTTAACCCTCTGGACCTGAGAAAAGCGCCCGCGCGTTTTGCTTGATTTTTCATCATGACCGTGTAAAACAACTTAAAATACTCACAGACATGAACAATATGTCTTTACAAAACTTAAAATGTGTACTTTTATTTGTGTGCACTCAAAATAAAAACTAAATGTTGTGCTTTTTGCTAAATAAAGAAAACAATCAGGATGCGGTTCTCCCGTCGGTCTCCCTGTGATGTCCATTCTGAAATGCGTCTGAAAATGACCTCAGAACTCAAAGAATACTTGCCTCACAAATAAGACAGATATATTTTTATAAAGCGTGGAATGTCTACTTTAAAATGAAGTAGATATCATTAATTTAATGCAGATAGTCATTTATATAAAAAAACAAATGTTATCTGTTAATGGGGGGTGGGGGGCAGTTAATGGAAGTGGGTGTGTCTGTACTTTTATTTACTTTTGTTTTATACAAAATATTTAATCAACTATCACAAACTATGCATCATTTGAAAGCTTAATCACTCAAAATTCATATTCTGATCTTGTTTTTGCAATAAATACACCAGAGAGGAAAGGGTTTAATTAAATACTAAAGGACTGGCAATATATAAACATTAGCATAATAAACGCATTACTCATCTTTCATCTCCTGTCGTTCAGATCAGATCGGATGAAACCAAAAAACAGCAGCATACATGTTAGTGTGAGGGTCCACTCTTCAAAATTTATCCCACTTTTTAATCCAAAACAACGAAAAAAATAGAGAAAAAAAAAAAAATCCTCCTTTGTTTGCATCAGCGTTTTGAGTTAGAGTAATCAATCATGTCCATTTTCAATGAAATATCGATTCTAATCAGTATTCTGGCAATATCCCTTGCAAGCTTAGTCTCTTCTGCATAATATGAATCATCCCAGGTCTCTCTCCTTCAATCACAGGCTTTCTGAAATAAATGGCCTTTTTGAAAGGACTCCTAGACTTTTCTTGACATAATAGCTTACAGATGCAAAATTTTTGAGAGAATCATCCTCAAATTTGATTCAAAACATGATCAGACATTCAGTTTTATATTTAGGTTGTTTTCAGGCTCTTAACATTAAAGTCTGAATTTCAATTAAAAAAAGTCCCTTACATGTATATTTTACCTTGTTTTACCCTGTTCCTATACTACTTTGAGTTATTATGACTCTTGGCTAACAACATTTCAAGTGTCTAGTTTAAAAGACCAGATTTATGAATATAGACCATAGGGTTTAAGAGCTGCAGATATTTTTATTTGGGTATGTCGTTGTCAGAAAATTCTCAAAAATAGGGGCGCAGGTTAAGAGGTTAAGGTAAACATTACTTCGCACTTATATTAGCGTTATTGATGCATAAACTTCACATTGTAGGCTAGTTGAACTATTGCCAGACTAAAATGTGTGAAATCAACGTAATATGAAATAGGTAGGCAACCTTTCAATGCTAAACAAAGATACATGTATGACATAGGGATATTTTTATGCTCTATAATATTAAACACAGCATGATATAAAAAGTAGGGTTGCCAACTGTCCCGTATTAGCCGGGACATCCCGTTTATTGGGCCTAAATATCCCATTCATGACTGTCCCATTTATTGACTGCTACGCTGATGTAACCACTGACTAAGCCATTTACATATGTTGCATCTTTTGCGTGCTCCAATTTGTTATTTTAAATGTAGACGCGCAACAAGCGCGCTCAAATAGAGAGCAACGCCGTCGTCATGCTCATGCGGTGCGGCATGCTTGTTTTTGCCAGCCACGTCTTTGCACAGCGAGATGAAAAAGCTTAGCAATGGCAGGAACATCTGTTTGTGTATGCATTTGTAGATTACATTGCAAACAAATCATTGTGATATTCACGGTGATACTGTAATGAGAAATCCATGTTGAAAACAGTTATGTACATTTTTTTTTCAGGATTCTTTGATGAATAGAAAATAAAAAAACAGCATTATCTGAAAAAAAACATGTAATGCATTCTTGCTGAATAAAACTATTCCTTAAAAAATATTAATTATTCATAAAACTATTCATTTAAAACCAATTCTTACTGACCATAAACTTTTGAACAGTAGTGTAATGTTACAAAAGCTTTAGTTGGTTTGAGTGTAACAATTGACATTAATTTATATGATGTTAAAATTCTTTTTAGGATTAAATTGTGCTTTAATAGATTGAGCAAAACAAATGTGTTAATATCTGAGAGCCTTTTATACACAATTAACTGCAGACACTGGAATGACATACACAGTGAGGTAGCTACAGTACAAAAATGTTGAGTGTCCGATTATCCCTTATTTTTGTCCCACTTTTTGTCCTTTGTTATGTTGTGTTGTAAATAAATGCAAACAATTCAAAAAGCCATTCTTTTAATCTCTTCAGATTCTTTGTTCTATACCCTCACAGTCATTCAGCTAATATAGGGCCATTAGGATTAGGGGAGGGGTCTTTGTCTTTCTCAGGTGTGAAACACATCAATATTCATGATGATTCACGCCCTCATCGCATAAGCCTTCCTGACACAAAACATGTCTTACAAATTTTAAATCAGTATATTGTTTTATGTGAATGAGTGGCCAGAATGATTTTTACATCGTCTTGAAGCAAAGATTATAGCCTATGTGACCCAGTTATCAAAGGTTTTGTGAACAAATATTCAGTATGGGTTTCATGGCTTTATTTCAGTGACTTGCTTTTTTTTGCACAAATGTAATTTTCTCAAAACTACAAACTTTTACATACATGCTGCTCACATATTATTGTAGCAGAATTTATGCTTAATACAGTGCACTCAGACTTTAGCCATGAAAATTATACAAGTAATAGAAATAAGCTCAAATGTCAGGGCATGTAAAACACATCCAGGGCCCAGAAAACAGCTCAGGCTATGTTTTATAACTACCTGAATTAATCATGAATTACTGTAGGAATAAATGTCAATAAAACATTTATTAACACACTGAGTAACTATTACTATATGTCCAAATAATTAGATGTATAAATGTACATTTAAATTATTTATTAATCATTTACTTACAAATTCTAAATGATCTTATGAACCACTGACAACTGCCTTGTAAATAATGAAATACTTCATTTAGAAATGATAAATTGATAATTAATAAAGTATCAAAATACAATTATTAAACACATAGATATGCTTATAAATCAAGAACAAAACATTTACAGCTGTATTTATAAAGTGCTTTCTAATGTCTATTAATGCTTGATAAATGATGAATTGACTATTTACTAATGCTTAACTAATGATTCATTGTGTGCAGTTATTATAAAGAGTTATCCGTAGTGCAGATCTAAAGAAAAGTTTTATACAACATGTAAGGATATGATTAGAATAGTTATAAGAAACATAAAAATATAAAATAGCTTAAATATAAAAAAACGTTAAAGAAACAATGTTGGGTCCTGCTTGTACCGACATATCTTAAAATATGTCAGGGCCATTATTTTGTCTCAAGATGCACACTAGTAATGTGTTTTTCTAGGGTACATTTATAAAAGCTACTTAAATGCCCTAACTGAACTAAGGCCTAATCCTGCTTTAGGCTAAGCCCTGTCTGTGAAACCGGGGCCACAGTGAGCCAATGTTGAAATAATGTCATCCTCCTAATATCACATTACGTAATGGTTAAGTTTTACATTTTTCAACTACAAGTAACTATAAGTAAAGCCCTATTCGGACGGGATTAGTTTTACATGGGGAGGTGGGGGTAAAGTAATTTTACCTCAGGACGTCTGTAATATGAATGGCCAATTCGCATGGGATAAGACATCTCAGTAAAACTATCAGAAGTGGGAGGGGTAACTCGCTTTACGCACCACCGTAACCTCCTTGTCGTCATGTGCATATGACGTTGCTTCCTGTTATCACGTGAGCAAACACGTGTGTGTGTGTGTGTGTGTGTGTATATATATATATATATATATATATATATATATATATATATATATATATATATATCAGGGTTTCTGCAGGTTTCACCACGTCAAATTTAAGACTTTTTAAGACCTTTTTAAGACCATTATGAATGAAATTTAAGACATATCAAGCAATACAAATTTTTTACAAAGGAAAAGCAGAATCACAAAATTACTCACAAAGCAAATTAATTTATTCAAATTGAACAAAATATCAGTAAACTTGTACTTCCCCACAGCTCGATCCCACCATAATTTCACAATATATATAAATATATTTTTGGGGTGATTTGTTTGAGAATTTTTTGTTTTTTTCATAATTAGGATGCCACATTTACCATATTATGTTACATGCACAAAAGTTACACCCGACAATAAAACAAACAAAATGCATAAATATTGTTTGGTATCTTGCAAAAAGCTAGGCCAGTGGTGTGCTATCTAGCTTTAATAACATGATCGATTATAGGGTGGGAAATATGACCAAAAATCTTACAAGTAGGCCTAAACCACAGCAATAAGCAACTGCTTAATAAGTTCTCACGTAATTAAGTAATCAAGTTAACAGTCAGTAATGAAATAAAAAGTTTAAATAGTTTAAGTACTGTTTTTCCCCTCCCTGTTGTTGTTTGTTTAACATTAACGACACAGAAAGGAGCGGGTGTGGGATATATGTTACTTTCACTTTAAAGGGATGGTAAACCACGATTTCACTATTCTAACTTTAGCTAGCGTGTAATGTTGCTGCTTGAGCATAAACAACATCTGCAAAGTTACAACATTCAAAGTTTAAAGCAAAGGGAGATATTTGCTTTTAAAGAAATCCATTTCTAAGGACTACAGCAAACGGCCAGTAGGCGACTACAGACATTCCTCCAGGGTCGGTGACATCACCAGCCTCAATATTTACATAAACCCCTCCTCCGTGAATATTAAATAAGGGGGGGTGAGGCCATTTTGTATCGCTGTTGTTGTGGTATAGTGGTATAGGCTGGAGTGGTGTTGCTGCAATGCCAACGAAACACTGTTATTTTCATCCGGATTGCAGGTCTGGGGTACTTGCTTTCCTTCCTAGGGACAGGGGTGCGTTGCAGAGCGTTTAACATACAGCATTATATATGCACGTGTGTTTGAGACAGAGGGGAACAGGTCTCAGATATATGCTGCCCATCATAAAGCACGAGACAGACAGGGTCGGAGGAGAAGACTGTAAAATGTGACATAATGGACAATATTCGTCTGTTGCAATTCATGAGCGGTTCAGTGTGAATGCACGACGGGCTCACGGCTCCCGCTGCACATTTCACGGAGGAAAACATCCACAATCTTCGCGAGTTCAATGCCGGATTTGCACCACGGCTTGTCCTGAAAGCTGGATTTACAAACAGAAGCTGTTTACAGGCCACAACCTGTAAGTCTGATTTATTTTTCATCGATGTGTTTTCCTGTAATAGGTTAATTGTACGTTGTAGCAAGGAAGTAAACCTATGACAACGCTGTTCTGCAAACCAGTCTGTTAAATGCTCTTTCATTCGTTATCCGACGAACACCTAACGTAACAAACACCTAACGTTAAAATCTCAACTGCGAACTTGGCATTAGTGTAAATGATTCTTTGATTAGAGCTTTTATGTATTATTTATCTACAGGCATGCTAAACATGGTTCTGTGTGTGATTTGGCTACTAGTAAAGCCAATGTTTAGTGTTCGTTTTGGGTTATAGTTCTTGCCACAGATATTTGGCTATAATCGTTCTAAAAATACAAAAGTGCCATTCAGTAGTGATCATTATAGATCCGCAGTCTTTACTCTTGAGGACTGAACAGGTTCTGCTCGGTCATTTTCACTAAAATGTTCTGGGTCTGATTCGGGCTCAGATTGATATGGTTTTATTGATGCCATTGTTTCTAATACTGACCAAAGCACAGTCTACCGGGAAAGGTAAGGGGCGTGACGTTTCCGACAAACGTGCACTAGGCGGTTAGCGAATCACAACACACTGGGCCAGCTAACCAATCTGAGCCCATTGCGTATTTTTGAGGGACTGGCTTCATACAACCCGGAAAGCATCAGACCGTTTTACAAGGAGGGACAGAGCAGTGCAGAATAAAGGTCAAATATATGAAAAATAATGCAATTTTTTTAAAAACGAAGCATGAAGACATGTTACAGTGCACCCCACAAACACAATCAAGCCTTCAAAAGAATGTGTTTTACCACCCCTTTAAGACCTACAGTAATGTGCAGATCCAATACTGACACACGTCCCAAACTTGTTTACTCAAGACATAACCGCCAATATGAACATAGACAGTCATAATTATGTGTGTATTTGATCGTTCAAGGGCAAGCCTAAAAATAGGACATATTTCTGTACACTCGCGCGAGCGATGACAGGCGGCAAACGCATGCACAGCATCTGCAGCCAGACTGACGTTGGTCTGTGTGTCAGTACCAAATTGACTTTGTGGTTTACATCGCTTTTATTTACTCTTTTTTAGTACTATTAGGCATATGCTTTTATGTGGTCATTCATCCACCTTGCGCAATTGCTTCGCCTGGTCCTTGTCACTTATGTGAGACAGCAGGTGAGAAAGATTTACCTTCGCTGTTAGCTGAAGTATAAAATCCTGTGGTACAATCCGAAAGAGACTCGCTCCCACGAAAGCTGATTGGCTTCAATATAAGATGCATGTTGGTCTCACTTGTAGTCCTAATACAGCGAATTACACTTGGACTAGAGAAAAAAAAGAACTACAACACCGGAATAAACACACACACACACACACACACACACACACACACTAAAGCACAGCGGGAGCATTTCAATGAGCAATAGAGGTAGCGTTACATGGATGTAGGAAAATTAAGCCCTGTTTAAAATTATTTAAGACCCAGAACTAAATACTTCAGCAAATTTAAGACTTTTTAAGGCCTAAAATTTTGATTTTGAAATGTAAGACTTTTTTAGACTTTTTAAGACCCCACGGAAACCCTGATATATATATATATATAAACAGTCAGGTCCAGTCTAACGATTCTGTTTGGATTGTGTTGGTAATAGACACTTACCTAGAGCTAAAAGAAGTGTTGTGCCTCTAATAAGTGCTTTCGATCTTCTTTTTGCTTTAAATGGTATGTGGAAAATACTGGAGGTTTGCCACAGAGTTGTCCCACCCAGTGCCACCGCTACCACCACGCGCATCACGCGCTGCGCGTAGGGCACCAAGTGCTCCGAGGAGCACCACAAGAAAATGCTCTCTCTACCCTCCCGTAGGTCAGCTCTGCAATATTTGCGAACGCCGCCACCGCGGGCATCATAAAGTTATTGTAGGGTCTTAGGGTTACATATATATTTAAATTAAAAATTAGCTCAATAGGGAATTATGGGTATTAATATTTAGGGATTTATGATTAATCATAATGGGTTATAATCTAATCACAAATCTCCAAAATCACCCAAAATGGGAATACCTAACCTCGGTATTTATGCAATATATAATATATATATATAGTTAACAACAATTTATTGTAATTAACTACAGATATATCTATATTAAATAATCACAGAATAACCTCTATGGAGCTGATTCAAAATTCCTCTCCGTTCCGTTTAAAGAACGAGCTGTAATTCTTTTATCCACTCACTAGGTCTATTCTTCCTACCCAATTTTTGGGAAGTTTATCCCTCTGGCCACAAAGGACAAACTTTCCGAGTTATGGTATTAATTAAAGCATTCAACGATGCTTATAAGAGCTCGTAGCGTAGATCTGACATTAAAGGGACTCGTGTTCTGTGAGCAAAACAATGACAATCAAAACGTGGATATCATGGTTTTAATAAAGACTAATATTACGATTACATATGACTAAATAAAGAATACATGTATTTACAGAATAGTGGAAAGTAAAGAGGAGGATGGAAAGGATAGAAATCTGACAGAGGAGAAGGGAAAGGAAGCAGGGTAGGATCGTGTCCGATCCGACACTTTCCCAGACATAACCATTGGAGCCAGCAAGAAATATATCACCTTAAACAGGGGTACAATCTTACAACGCATCTAAATTTCGGTAGAATTGATACTTGCATGGTTTCTTGGTGTTGTGTAAAGCAAGATGCGTGCGTTGGCGTTTCTCAGAGTGTTCTTGCGCTGAAGCGCTCTCTCCGTTTGGTTCTTCCGGACCTTCGTTGGTCCACGGGAGTTTTAAAGGTGTTTGGGAAGGGAGCGTCTTGAAAGAGAAAGTTCATCTCGTCCGGCTAAGTCCCTCGGTCTGGTGAAACGCGCCGCTGACTGCGTCGCGGAGCGCGTCGATCTTCAAGGAAACATCAGCTTGGCTGGACCGCGCCGGCTCGCAGGTCGAAGCCCGCGAGCCGCGCTGATGAGATGGGAGGAAAAAGGAAATTTGTCTCGTCGGGGTCCTTGCAGGTTGACTGAGCCCCGATATGCTAGTGTTACTGTCTTTTGAAATCCATTAAACTACGCCCATTTTCCCTGCGGCGACCAATCGTTGGTGTGAATCTCAGGCGGAAGAGAGTTTCTTTGTTCGGACTTCATTACTCAATGGAATGTTGTTGCTGGAAGCCAGAACTAGTAAAGTTTCACTCCCAAAAGGACTCACATATTAGCGGTACATCTCATAATCATATACTTTGTACCATTGACAAAGACACAGAAAAAGGAACATTTAGACATCAAACATGCCTTGGTTTACAGACATGAAGGCAGTGCATCTTCTATACAGAGCAATTTGGAGCGTTTAAGATAGTTCTTACATCACGTAAGCATAAGAAATATAGGGAGCATGCATACACTTAAGAAATCCTCATATATGTAATTTCTGGGATAGCTTAATTAAAGGCTAAATAGAGGGGAATGCTTGTGTGTGTGTGTGTGTGTGTGTGTGTGTGTGTGTGTGTGTGTGTGTGTGTGTGTGTGTGTGTGTGTGTGTGTATTAGTGTCACACGACCCCCCGGCCGTCCCAGACTGAAGGGTGAGGGAACTGTCCTGGCTGATTAGAATCTGATTGAAGGTCAGAAAGGGCCATCAAGTCTCTTCTGTTCACACTCGAACTGGTCGTTAAACAGTCGGAGGCGCCATTTGTCCCAGCCAGGTTGGAGCCAGTGGGGCAGAAATTTAATTTAAAAAGCAGAGCTGTTTGGAGGAAAGCATCTCTAATCACTTTGATCCTAGTTGAGAGACACTCCAGACGCTACATGATCGCGCTTAGGGCATCAAAACGGCCAGCAGCGGACCTGGTCCCACCACCTACAACGAAACCGAGAGCTTCTTCAAGCGCTTCCATGCTTGCAAAACGCGCCAAAAACTACTTTTAAACAGGAAATGATGGAATTTTACCGTACATTTTTACAGCGGGTCTATTCGAACAGGATTAGTTTTACCCAAGGTAATTTTTCCGGACCTTTTTACAGAAGGTAAAAGTCTCCGTAATCTTTACTGACATTGTCCGTAATGATTACCGAGATGGCACATTCGGACAGGACTAAAATCACAGAGAACCTCTTGTAATAATTACTTCACCCCCCCCTCCCCATGTAAAACTAATCCCGTCCGAATAGGGCTTAAGTCATGTTTTTTGGTTAAATGAAATCACATGACAGAGTGGCTCATTATTTAACTTCTATTGTGTTCTGAGTTATTGTGATTTAATTGATAAAACACTTTTCATACAAAACGTCTAACTTCCTTTTGAAATATCTGCTCACTCTCAAGGTCTAAGTCAGCTTACACAGAGTCACTGAGGCGTCAGGCAGAAGAATAAACCCTGTATATAAGGGGCTTTTGAATTGAGTGTGGTACGTGTGCAGGTGACTGAGTGTGTCATTACAAATACTGTAATATGACAGACTTCCATGTTCCATGTCAGACTTTAAGTCCACATAAACTCCAACTCTTTTGGACTGAGCAATCACTGGGAATTTACAAGTAATCTCATTATTCTGCCAGAGTTTCGATTTGCCATCCTGACAGAGGAGAGTAGGGAAAGTATTATTAACTCCCATTATAGTCTTATTTCTATCTGAGGTCTTATAGGCCACACCCACACCAACTCCACCCTCACACTCCACCTCAAAGTAACAGCGACCAGTCAGTGCCTCTGTGCACATGGCCTGGGGATACAGTTTGAATCTTTCTGGATGATCAGGATATTTTTGCTCCTCTGTAGTTTCTGATATTTTCTGGTTTCCTTTGGAGAGTTTCAGACGTGGATGTACTGTGTTTAGATCCACTGTGAGCTGACAGGCATCTGCAAAAACAGGGCATTTGTTGTCATTGGTTAGTGGCTAGTAGTGACTAACTTTAATACCATATCAAATGAGAAAAAAAAAACATAGTTTGGGACTTTAATTTTTATTAAGCATTTGTTTATTGCATTGTGAAAAGTGACCAGTCAGTGGTTTACTAGAATGGAGGCAGATCTGAACGCTTCTAGCATTGTGGCTTTACATATGTCATTAACATTAGTGAGTCATATCAAGAAAAATAGCATATTTTGAGTAAAGTCTATAACAATAAATCACAAAATTATTCTTTCACTATAAAACCATTAACAACATGCATTGAGAATTTTTTTTTTTTTATTTCATGCCGACTTCAAAACAAGGCATTTAAATTTCTTTATTTTGAACCTTATCTCTAGTTTGAATGGCGGATTTCTAAGTATATCTTGATTTTCTTTTGTTTTATGCTCTTGGCAGCCAATACACAAAACACTGTGATGTCAATAATCATTGTCAACCTTGTTTCAACCTATATTTAGTTTTGTTTAGACATGTTAATCAACTTTCATTAGAATATTAGTTGTGCATTAGTAGACTGTTAGTGTTAGTAGAATAAGTTGGCATGCACTTGCAAAGTGACTTATATTCAGTAGAATATCTGTTTCGGGACCATCACAATAAAGTGTTAGCAGATATTAGGCAGTCTGCTAATATTTTATTAATACTCTAATGAGAGTTAGTTGACATGTAGTTGCAACATAGTCAACAATGTCTAAAGGGGAACATCAAAATAAAGTGTTACCCAATTTTGTGTTTTTGCATAAGATACCTACATTTTCTCAGACCTGGTTTATTTCGACACTCTCCTCCTTTATCAACACTGGGGGAATATAAAAACACTGATATTTAAAATATGAGCAAGTGATCAAAGAGCAGCATTTGAAATACAAAGGCTTTTAGTATTGTAGAATCGTATCCATGAAGGCAATGAGCAGAAATTCCTTCATGTAATGTAACAAATAATAGCAAAATAATCACATACTTTAGTTTCTCCAGTTTACAGTGTGGATCCTCTTTTTTAGCAGAGAGCAGTTTCAACCCCATTTCCCCAGGGTGGTTGTAGCTCAGATCCAGTTCTCTCAGATGACTAGCATTTGAGTTAAGGGCTGAGGCCAGTGAACTGAAGCCCTCCTCTGTGATCATACACCCCGACAGTCTGCAGGTAATATTACAAAGAATAGTGTTTCTAGAGCAACTGACTCAAACATTATAAAAATATACTTAAAATAACCAAGGAAATTTGAGATCACAAACAGTCGCAGAAAAAAAAAAGAGCAAAAAGAGTGCTCTATACATTTTCAGGAAGATACTTTGATGAGTGGCATTTGGCTGTCCGTTCACCGCCATAACGCTAGGGTGTTTTCAGTGTGTTTTATTCCCTTCCTGCATAGTTTCTTGAGTGTTCTGGGTGATTGCTATATAGTATGGTTGATAGGGTGTTCTGGGTAATTTCTTTGTGTTTACAGTCTTACTTGAAAAGAGTATACCCTTAATTCAAGTTTATGTAATTAAAGTTATGTCCGGGTCTCTAGATATGGCTTGGCCACCTCCTTCAATGTAAGACTATGGGACTTGTCTATGTGGTTTACGTCTCTGCCTGTTTCATTGTAAGTCAGGCCGTTTAGAAACCGCATACCTTTAATCAACAAGATGTATCATTTGTTCACAGATATAAGTTATGCTTAGCGGACACAGCAACAAATCACAAAACTCACAGTTCGAATCATATTACGTTTTTTAAGTCGGTTTTTAGTTACGGTCAATAATTTCCATTTTTTGGATCAGCAAGAAAAAAATATTACTTAAACCACAGCAAAAACTGCTGGCCTAACTAATAAAGTTCAAACATTATTAAAGAAAAGTGAACAGTCAGTAAAAAAAAAAAAAGAATTAAATAAGAAAACACTAATTATAAGCATTTTAAAATAACTTTAATGATGTAGACAGCAGCAGGTTTGTATTTAAAGGGCTGTTCTTTCTCTGCTGTTTACATTCACTTAAATGTGCAGTATGTAATATTGACAATAGCTGTTGAATAGCTGTTGACATAGGTACTGTAGTCCAAATGTAAAATATTGGAGAGAGTTGTTTCCCCCACCCCCTCCCCTCCCCCTCAGACTCGACTCTCTTGCCGGTTGCCAGATTGAGGACACACAACAGGAGCGAGCACCATTGACAGTTGAAGGTGATGAGACTTACACACTGTTGATGAGTTGATTAATCCGTGTTTTTAATATTTTCCCGTTCATAGAGATTTTTAGATGGATGCTGAGGCTTTTTAGGTTGGATTGAATTTGCGATCTCTAACTCAAGTTTGTTTGCTAGCTTCTATGGCTGCAATATGCTGTGTTTCCGCCAATTGGCAACCCAGAGTGTCGAAATACCGTACTATTGGGAAATTGGCAGTGGGCGGGATCACACAGACCAAAACAAAAACCGACATTTCAAAGTAAAATAACTGGCTGTAGCATTGTTTTCAAGAGAAACAAGTACTATATGTGAATTTAGCATGTGAATTTATTTAGCTTCCTAAATATCTGCAAACATTTTATGATATTTTTATGCTTTAGTACAGTCAAAAAAAATACATACGGCACCTTTAAGACATAACAAAACTGTGTTTATGAGAATACTTGACGTTCAAAAGCAAGGAGAACCGAAAGAGGAATTAATTTGGGGTTTGTGCAATATATGAAACGCGCCTCTCTCTCTGTGTGTGTGTGCTTCGGTTGTGCGCACAGATAACAGCACGTAACAACTTTTGCCACTTTCCCTCTACAGTGTTTAAACTTTCAATTAATCCACGAATCACATGCATGCCCATGAACCTGGTCAGTACCGATCATGGATCAATTACAATGTGTTTATCCCCAAGCCAGGACTTAAACTCAGGGTTCCTGATGCAAAACTACATTGCTGCATTGTTGAAGCACTGCCTACAAAGATATATTGAAATAAATGTTACAATTTTAATTAAAAAAATATATATTTTATGATTTGTATAGGGCAGTGGTTCCCAACCTTTTTCTTTGGGGACCCCCCCCCTATATATAACAATCCGAGCCCATTAATGCTATGTACACACACACACACACACACACACGCACACACACACACACACACACACACACACACACACACACACACACACACACACACACACACACGCTATTACATGAATACACAGGAAATGGTCCTTTCAACCTTCTCATCCAGACCCTTGCAATTGCTAGGACTATAGGCAATGTTTTTCTGTCTGGACATGCAATTAAGCAATTAAAAAATTATTCAAAATGCAGCAGCATGACTGGCCTTCAACAGCCCAAGAGAGCCACACCGTTGTTTATCTCTCTGCACTGGCTACTGTTTGCTGCTCGTTTCAAGTTCAAGAAACTAGCGATTGCCTACAGGACAGCCCCGGACTCCACAGCCTCCTACCTCCATTCTCTCTTATGAGTCGACATCCCCCCATGCAGTCTGTAATTGAGTGACACCTCGTGGTACCATCAGAGAGAGGCACAAAATGTTGTGTCATCATAGTTACACTTACCCCAGTCTTTCTAATCTACACTGTGGATTCTGTAGTCCTGATGAAATGTTCTTTACTCCTGAATCCTGCAGATCATTGCTTTTCAGCTCCAGCTCCTTCAGGTGTGAGTAAGATAATTTCAGAACTGATGCTAGATGTCCACAGCTTGCCTCTGAGAGACCACATCGCTTTAACCTGTAAAAAGAGGTTCATTACATCACATACCAAATAAGCCAATGACAAATCGGAACCCTCTAACAAATACAAAAGACAATACTTACTTGAGTTTCTGAAGTTTACAGTTTTGACTAATAAGTCCAGTGCAGAGTTTTTCTACTCCATCCTCACTTATTTTATTGTAGCTCAGATCCAGTTCTGTCAGGGATGAATTTTTTGATTCGAGAGCAGAGGCCAAATTTTTACAGGATTCTGATGATAAATTACAGCCAGAAAGCCTGAGAAACAGAAACAAAAGAGTAGACACCACAACTAATTAATGAGTAATAACGATCTACTCACTACTCTCCACTCTCTATTCTAGTTGGTGAAAGAATTGCATTGAAACTATGAGGAATATTTTTTTTCAATATTTTTTCTAATAATAATTATGATGATGTTTTTCAAATGTTACAATTACAGGTCATCTTTCTGATACTAGTGTAAGGCAAAACAAAATAACTCAGTGACTCTGTCACATTGGGCTAGGAAAATGAAGATGAAGGATCAAGGAGAGGTAGATCTTAACAGCAGTTTCAACATTATTAATAGGCAAAACAAAGATGATAACCCAAAGAACAGTAATCACAGGTGTACAAAAATGTAACTGCTTTGGCTTTAACTCAAATAAAATACAGTGCAAAGAACTAAACTCAGGGCTTAAATACACAAGGTTGGTAACCATAACAACAAATGATGAGCGTGAACATGGGGAACAAAGGAAACAGGAACTGAACACAGAAAAAATGAGGTGATACAAACTGAAAGTCCATGAATATAAACATAAACCTGACAAAATATCTATCACACAGTCCTTCGAATGAGACTTTAAACCGACATCCTAAATCTCTGTGGTCATTAAAGGGGCCATGAATTTAGAAATCAAATTTTCCTTGGGCTTTTGACATATAAGAGGTCATACTATATAACAATATCCTGTAAGTTTCAGAACTTAAAACTTCCTAGTTAGTCCATAAAACAGCTTTTAATGAAACCAAGCCCAGAGAATGAATAGTTTTGGAATGTGCCTAATTATGACATCATCGATAGGTGAAAGAAAGCCTTTGTGGAAGAAGATCAACACTTACTTCAACATCGTTACCACTGTTGCCCCGCCCACTGATTAATGCATGACAAGTAATAGGTAAAAAACATACAGTATGTGAAGCTAACACTGGATCGAGCAACTAAGTGATAAATATGCCTTTGAATGCCTTGATTTATGTTGAAGGGATTTACAATCACAATGAACATAGAGGCATTTAATGCAATGAATTTATCCAGGCTATGTTTCTAATTATTAATTTATGTTACTGTTTATGTGTACTGTTTATTTGGTGTCTGAGATGTGATTAACAGTGTTTGCCTGTCTTGCACAGAATAACTATCAACTTGTTTTGTAGTTAAGTAATTGATCATTACACCACTCGCCAGGCTGCAATTTTGACAAGGAAAAAGGGGGTAACGCTTTAGATTACAGCCGGGAAAATTCTGGGTAAGTAAAACAAATTTACAGTGTAACTTTCAGTAATTATAGTGTAACTATAAAGTATGTACATGTAGGTATAAGGAAACAATATGTAATATTTGGGGAATAAAGGGTAACCAAAGAATAATAGTTACTTTAAGCACCATGATTTGTTTAATCAAATAGTGTACTATAACTCTGTGCACAATCATAACACCAGAAAGGCAAACAATGGTCATATAATGACCCCCTATCCAAAAACTAATTTTATGAAGAAAACGTCTCGGGTTATGACTATAACCCTTGTTCCCCGAGAAGGGAACGAGACACTGCGTCACACTGCGCCCCTCGCGTAAAGCGTCTGAAGAAACCGTAGAATCAGCCCAATCCGATTGGTGTTGCGTGATGACGTCGTATGTGACGGCATACCCGGAAGATACAAAGAGACGTCTGAACGCAACAGAGATAGCGTTCTTTGCGATGAAGCGAGCGCTCTGATGATTGGGTGGACACGAGACGCAGTGTCTCGTTCCCTTCTCGGGGAACAAGGGTTATAGTCATAACCCGAGACGTTCCCCTTCGAGGGAACTCGAACTGCGTCATCGTGATGACACTTCAGGGAACGAGTACCAACTATCCCGCACCAATCATACCCACCCCAGTGTGAGCTGGACCCCAGGCACAACTAGGGGGCGAGCACTCTCGCGCCAGGCGTCTCAGGGAGATGCAGACTGTAAAAACGAATGAAGGTGTGAGGGGTGGCCCACCCCGCCGCCTCGCAGATCTCCTGCATAGAGGCTCCAGAAAGGAGGGCCACCGAGGAGGCCATGCTCCTGGTAGAATGGGCCCTCACGGCTAAAGGTGAAGGCAAGTTGCGCACCCGATAAGCCATGGCTATAGCCTGGATGATTCAGTTACTGATCGTCTGCTTTGACGCAGGCAGCCCTTTCTTGGGTGAACCAAAACACACCAACAGCTGGTCTGACCTTCTCCACTGAGCAGACTTCTCCAAGTAAATCCTCAATGCCCGCACGGGGCAGAGGAGGTGAAGTCGGCTCTCTTCCGCCGTCACATGAGGTGGAGGATGGAATGCCTGGAGAACCACTGACCGTGCCCTGTTGGATGGCTCCTTGGGTCCCCAGGGATGTACATCGCCCTGAGGGATGATAACTTCCCCTGAGACCACAGAAGGACCTGATGCGCCAGTCTGCAAAGAGGGCGCGACCTCAGGCCCCCCTGGTGGTTCAGATACGATACTGCTGACATGCTGTCGGATCGTATCAGGACATGGTGGCCGCGGAGGTCCGGGAGAAAGCTCCTCAGAGCCTTGTAGACCGCAAGCATTTCCAGGCAATTGATATGCCAGGAAGAATGCCGGGTCCCCCACAGACCCCTGGAAAAGCGGCCTTCCATGACCGCGCCCCAACCAGTGAGGGAAGCGTCTGTTGAAACGGACTTCCGGCAACACGATGCTCCCAACACTGGCCCTTGGGACAGGAACCAAGGTTTCTTCCACATGACGAGGGAACGAAGGCATCTGCGCGTTACCCTGATCATACGGAAAGGATTCCCCCTGGGGGAAAACCCCTTGGTTCTCAGCCACCACTGGAGGGGTCTCATGTAGAGCAGACCAAACGGAATCACGTTGGATGCTGCTGCCATGAGACCCAGCAGTCTCTGAAACTGCTTCACAGTGAGGCTGCGGCCCAGTTTCACTCTCGAGACCATCGCCAGTATGGACTCCACGCGTGCGGGGGACAGCTGTGCCCGCATCAGCGTTGAATCCCATACAACCCCCAGGAACGTAGTTCTCTGGGAGGGCGTCAACACGCTCTTCTTCGTGTTGAGTCTCAGACCCAAGCACCCTATGTGGGCTAGAACGACATCTCGATGTCGAACCGCCATATCGCGTGACTGAGCCAAAATAAGCCAGTCATCGATATAATTGAGTATACGGATGCCCTGGAGTCTCAACGGAGCCAGTGCTGCATCTATACACTTCGTGAAGGTGCGAGGGGAGAGGGGA
>JARQWZ010008217.1:0-2500 GCA_033150135.1 Gobio occitaniae
ACACACACACACACACACACACACACACACACACACACACACACACACACACACACAGATTAAAGATCTGAAAATAAGCGTTTATCATCATCATATTCATACATTATGACAGGGACTCCTCATCAGCTGATCCCCTTTGAGCTAAAATATATTCACAACTCATTTGAAAATAATTTATGTTAACATTTAAATAATTTAACATATTCACGGTTCTCTGATGTCGGTTAATGTCAAATGCCACACAGCTAAACAAATAAAAAAAAAAAATTAAATACTTTTTAATAAGTGTTATATTTTGATTATTTTTATTTTTAAATGATTTATTTTCATTTTATGTTTTTATGATGTAATTAATTATTATCCTTTCATCAGCTCATGAACTCCAGAGTCTCACACTCTAATGTACTTCAAAGAACACCATACATGTCCAAATGACCAATCAGTGTGTGTGTGTGTGTGTGTGTGTGTGTGTGTGTGTGTGTGTGTGTGTGTGTGCGTGTGTGTGTGAGATTTACCCAGACATGATTTCATATCCTCAGACGACATGAATCCATCAAAACACAGGCACTGGAATTCCCCCGGGATGTTTGTGCACTGCCCACCGTCACAGATGTCAGGACTGTCCTCACACTCGTCAATATCTGCACACACACATCACAGCGGCGTGAGTTCAGTACAGTGTGTGTGTGTGTGTGTGTGTGTGTGTCTCACCTGTGCAGCTCCTGAGGTCGGGCATGAGGGCGTAACCGCGGCGACAGCTGCACTCGTAACTGCCCTCAGAGTTTGTGCAGAAGGTCTCACAGCCGCCGTTCTCAATGGTGCATTCATCGATGTCTGAAACACACACACACACACACACACACACACACACACACACACACACACACAAGCTGACTGACGAACGCTTGAGTTACTACAACTTTCACTGCGCTCAACACATGTTGGGTTATATGGATGATCTGATCACAAACACTGACTCTTAACTCTCACCAGCCAGTGTAACTCACACACACTCACACACACACACACACACACACACACACACACACACACACACACACACACACACACACACAGTCTGCGGGAAACACTGATTCAGGAGCGTCTGCGTGTCTTACCGACGCACGCGAGTCTGTCTTCGGTGGACTTGTAGCCGGTGTTGCAGGAGCACTGGTAGCGTCCCATCATGTTCACACACTGACCGTTCCTGCACAGTTTGTCACTCAGTTCACACTCGTTAATATCTGCAAACACACACACACACACACACAATAAACACACAATAAACACAACTGGGGACCCAACACTGTGAATTCAGGATGTTTTGGCACTTAAGGTTTTGGTTACACACACACACACACACACACACACACACAAACACACACACACACACACAAACTCTCTCACACACTCACTCACACACACACACACACACACACACACACACATGTTGGTGCAACAGCATTATGGGGACTTTCCATAGGCGTAATGGTTTTTATACTGTACAATAGGGGTGTGCATTGGCACTGCCCTCACAATTCGATTCGATTACGATTCACCAGGTAACGATTCGATTCAATTCGATTCTACGATGCATCAAAATTCTACTGCACACAACAAGGCAAATTTTTAATCAGTCATGAGGCAATACAAGCAGTCAGATATTGAACAACAGATTGTATTAGTTAGTTAGCTGCTATGTGTGTATTATCACTCTCCTGTAACTTTGACATAAATGTCATTAAATAAAATAAATTTGAATGGTACAGGGTATTGGATATGGCATTTTCAAACCTGAAAAAGAAAACATAAATCACTGCTTTCAGTGCTTTGAATGAGAAATGTTTCTCTTCTCTCTGCTTTAGAACTATTTGAAATTATATAGAGCAATAATAACCAACTAAGCCAACTTTTTCCAGCAGTGAACATAAGTGTTTTTTTTTTTACACACAGTAAAACTTTCAATATTAATCCATAATTACAGCCACACTATTGTAACAACAACCACCACCCAGGCACCCAGCAATACAAATATTCAGTGCAACACACACAGTAACGTTGACACTAGGGACTCGTCAATTCTCGTGCTTGATTTTAGTGTGACAGGCGCGTTAGCAGGGCGTAAGCAGCGCATATTTTTTTCCGGCGCCCATGTTAACAGATTAGAGCATTCACATCGCACGCAGAGGCGGCAGCGCAGCGCAGGAGCAGAAGCAGCAGTGCCGCGATCGCTTCGGCGCCGAGTCTATTTTTGCCGTGCTGCTCACGCTGATTTAAAGCCACAGTGGATTGTTCTTGATCAAAACTGACCAGATTAACATGGAAAATAACAAATTTCACCATGAAATCATGTAGTGAAGTGCCCCGTGTGTTTCACAATCACAGCATATGCTGCCCATCATAAATCAAAGCACGAGACCGACGGGGCTCGGAGGAGAAGACCGGAAAATGTGACATAATGTACAATATTTGTCTGTCTTTGCAATATCTGCGCGAGACA
>JARQWZ010008217.1:10000-28938 GCA_033150135.1 Gobio occitaniae
TGTGCAGTATTTATAGCCATTACATCAGAAGCATCTGTAATTATTGTAATGACAATCGTTTATTTTGATCAGTGTTAATTTTAACAGCAAATTTTGATTTAGTTTTAGTCTTTTGACTAAAATGCCATTTAGTTTTAGTCATATTTTAGTCACCTGAATTGTTTTTAGTTTTAGTCGACTAAATATCATAAGATTTTAGTCGACTAATTCTACAGTAGATTAAGTCGACTAAAATCTAATGAGTTTAGTTAAACTGTAATACATTAAGCATTTAAGCGTCACATAACCGACTGACACTTGAACTGACATTTTGACATCATTTTGTTTTTTACATTAAAAATACACGAAAGAGCTCAATTCACTTTTGTGTTCGTTTTTTTAAATCATCTATATAGTTTTTATAACTTTGTATTTCTGTTTTAGTGAGTATATCAGGTTAAGCTAAAGCTTCAAATAAGTTTATTTATTTTTAATTTCAGTTAACATTTATTTAACTTCTTTTTAATGGTTTTAGTGAACTATTATAACCCTGATACTTTATTGAATATGTGTCAAATACTGGTCTCTCCTCCTGACTATGAATTAAATGGGAATTAAATTAAATACAGTTTATTGTGTAAGCAAAAACGAATATATAATGAGTGACTTTTAATCATAAACGAGCTGGAAATACACCAGGACTCTTATTTTGAAATGTCTGCGCCTCTATTGCAGTTGCAGGAGCTCATTCAAGTTCAGATGAGGAGATAAATATGCGTTGTTACAACCGTCTAAAACATATTACTATATAAACATCGTAAAGTAAATATTGTCGTTATTCATCAGCATTAGTTCATAAACACTGGTCTGTCATAAATGTGTGTTATTGATTGAGGCGCTCTGGAGCTGGATTGGGGGTGTGTGTGTGTGTGTGTGTGTGTGTGTGTGTGTGTGTTATTGATTGATTGAGCCGCTCTGGAGCTGGATTGGGGGTGTGTGTGTGTGTGTGTGTGTTATTGATTGAGCCGCTCTGGAGCTGGATTGGGGGTGTGTGTGTGTGTGTGTGTGTGTTATTGATTGAGCCGCTCTGGAGCTGGATTGGGGGTGTGTGAGCCTGTAGGCCGTGTGTTTTCCAGAGGTTAGATCAGTTCAGATCAAATGTGCTCATCTGTTACTCAGATCATCAGTTCTGACCCCATCTCTGCCCTAATCCACCCTCACTAACATTTGTGTCTCGCTTTTATTTGTTGACGAAAATGACAGTTGATTTTCCTCACAGTTTTTGTCATCCAACACTAGTTTTTATTTAGTGATCGTCTCGTTTTCGTCAGTGAAAAAAGGTCATTTACGAAAATTATTTGTCAACGAAATGAACACTGATTTTGATCTCTGGAGACTCTTCGTTTAAGTTAACCCTTAATCGTCCCTTGGGCTCCAGCTGACCCCACTGGACTTTTCCTCCATTTTTAAAAAGTGTTCCCTTCATCTCAGGGCCATGAGACTCTGTGACTTTTCCTAAATAATCTATCTAAACATGCACAAAAAATCTGGGCTTGATTTGGTTGTTCTAAAGGTGTGTAAAAAAAATTACCGTTTAAGTCCCTCAGGGGCCAGATTGACCCCGCATTGAAAATGACTGGGAAAGTGTAAAAAATAAAAAAGATTCACTTTTTTTGTCAATTTTTTTTAACTAAATTCAGTATAAATCTGACAAATTCAACATTTATATCAAGGTCTGGTCCTAGAGCAAAAACACAAAGTAGAAAGAACTTTCTATCTCATACACACACGTAAACACACACACACACACACAAACACACACATGTGTGTGACTGCAACAGAGAGTATTTTTATTGAAATTGGCAAATAAAATCAACAAAACTGGCATAAATCTGAAAGATTTTCATACATAAATGAAGTACTAATACTAGAGCACAAATGCAATATGGAACAAGCATGTTCACACACACACACACACACACACACACACACACACACACACACACACACACACACACACACAAACACACAAACACACAGATGTCTGGAGTATTTTTTTGATTTTGGCAATGAATGGGAAAATGTAAAAAATGCTTTTTTTTTCCACTTTGATTGTAAAAAAAAATCAACTAAATCCAGTATAAATCTGAAAATCTCTATTTATATCAAGATCTGGTCCTAGAGCATAAACACAAAGTGGAACAAACTTTCTGTCTCATACACACACACACACACACAAACACACACATGTGTGTGACTGCAACAGAGAGCATTTTTATAGAAACTGGCAAATAAAATCAACAAAACTGGCATAAATCTGAAAAAATTCCATACATAAATGAAGGACAAATACTAGAGCACAAATGGAACAATCATGAGAAAGAGAAGGAAAAGGGCAAATAAAAGAAAGATGAACGGCAGCTTAACTTTTGCATAACTTCCCTCTGGACCTCTAGTGGATAATGTGGTCATTGCACTCTCTCTCTCTCTCTCTTTCTCTTTAACTATAATTCCTAAAGTTTTTCCACAAACCTACAGATGGCGGTATTCTATCCCTAACACATAGAGCAATGTCCAAAAACTATTTATATTTATTTAAGATCATCATTCAAGTGATTTTTTCATTAAATTTTTTTTTTTAATGAGCCAATTTATGACATAGTTAAGTATTTGTGCAGTAAATGGGTAAAAAACTACCAAATACCCACAAAAACACAGCATAAATTTATAGTTGAGAAGTAAATAAAAAAAATGATATATAGTTTTCCATGTAAAAAAATTATATTTCCTTATGCAATCGCTCTGTAAAAGTTTGGGGTCTATCTGAGCCCAAGGGACTCAAACGTAAACCCTGAGGGACGATTAAGGGTTAAATGAAATAAAGCTGTCCTGATGACGTGTGTGTGTGATCTGTCCCCGTGTGTGTGTGTCTGACCTCACCTGTGCAGTTCCTCTCGTCGAAGTCCAGAGCGAAGCCGCCGTCGCACCTGCAGCGGAAACTCCCGATGGTGTTCCTGCAGCGGCCATTACTGCACAGGCTGTGGATCATCTTACACTCGTTTATATCTGAGGACACAAAGGGTTATTCTGTCATGTCGTCTCAAACCCGCCTTCTCTCATCTTCAGACACTGATGAAAGGGTTAGTTCACCCAAAAATGTAAATTGTGTCATTAATGACTGACCCTCATGTGGTTGGACACCCGTCAGACCTCCGTTCATCTTCAGACACAAATGAAGATATTTTAGTGTAAATCTGATGCTCTGAAAGGCCTCCATTGGCTCAACTTTACACTCTCAAGACCCTTAAAAGACACTAAAGACGTCGATACAAAGTCCATCTCACTACAGCGGCTCTACAATAACTTAATGAAGATGACAATAGTTTTTGTGCGCAAAAAAACCCAAAATAACGACTTATATAGTGATGACGATTTCAAAACACGGCCTCATGAAGCTTCGAAGCGTTATGAGTCAGTGAGCGATTCATAATTCGGATCGCGTGTCAAACCGCCAAACTGCTGAAATTTGCCGATTCAAACTGCTGAATCGACTCACTGATTCATAACACTCCAAACTGCTGAATCGACTCACTGATTCATAACGCTCTGAACTGCTGAATCGACTCACTGATTCATAACGCTCTGAACCGCTGAATCGACTCACTGATTCATAACGCTCTGAACCGCTGAATCGACTCGCTGATTCATAACACTCCAAACTGCTGAATCGACTCACTGATTCATAACGCTCTGAACCGCTGAATCGACTCACTGATTCATAACGCTCTGAACCGCTGAATCGACTCGCTGATTCATAACACTCTGAACCGCTGAATCGACTCGCTGATTCATAACACTCCAAACTGCTGAATCGACTCACTGATTCATAACACTCTGAACTGCTGAATCGACTCACTGATTCATAACGCTCTGAACTGCTGAATCGACTCAGTGATTCATAACGCTTCGAAGCTTCATGATGCCGTGTTTTGAAATCGTCATCACTATATAAGTCGTTATTTAGGGTTTTTTTGCGCACAAAAACTATTCTCGTCTTCATAAAGTTATTGTAGAGCCGCTGTAGTGAGATGGACTTTGTATCGACGCCTTTAGTGTCTTTTAAGGGTCTTGAGAGTGTAAAGTTGAGCCAATGGAGGCCTTTCAGAGCATCAGATTTACACTAAAATATCTTCATTTGTGTCTGAAGATGAACGGAGGTCTGACGGGTGTCCAACCACATGAGTCATTAATGACAGAATTTACATTTTAGGGTGAACTAACCCTTTAAGGCTGAACCACTGGAGTCACATGACTATTTTAACGATGTCTTAGGAATGTAGTGAAGTAAAAGTTTGACTGCCAATGAATGAACAGATGACCTTTGAGGAAGGGTTTCCCGTTGATGAAGTCTCCGCGGTGGGAGAATCCGGGTCGAGGGCAGAGCTGGGCGTATTCCGGCGTTCCTTTCTCCGGACACTCGTCGCACTCCGGCCCCCAGGCCACGCCCACAGAGCAGCAGCAGGCGTCCACGCGGTGCCGCCCGGGAATCGCCGCTCCGCAGCGCTCGTCGATGTGTGTGAGGAAACACTGCTCAGTGCGCAGGTCTGCAAACACACACACACACACCTTTAGATCATTAACGATAACTATAATGATAATCATTAACGATAACTATAATGACAATCATTAACGATAACTATAATGATAATCATTAACGATAACTATGATGACAATCATTAACAATAACTATAATGACAATCATTAACGATAACTATGATGACAATCATTAACGATAACTATAACGATAATCATTAACGATAACTATAATAATAATCATTAACGATAACTATAATGACAATCATTAACGATAACTATAATGACAATCATTAACGATAACTATAATGACAATCATTAACGATAACTATAACGACAATGACAATCATTAACAATAACTATAATGATAATCATTAACGATAACTATAACGATAACGACAATGACAATCATTAACGATAACTATAGTGACAATCATTAACCATAACTATAACGATAACGACAATGACAATCATTAACGATAACTATAGTGACAATCATTAACGATAACTATAGTGACAATCATTAACGATAACTATAATGATAATCATTAACGATAACTATAATGACAATCATTAACAATAACTATAACGACAATGACAATCATTAACAATAACTATAATGATAATCATTAACGATAACTATAACGACAATGACAATCATTAACGATAACTATAGTGACAATCATTAACGATAACTATAACGATAACGACAATGACAATCATTAACGATAACTATAGTGACAATCATTAACGATAACTATAGTGACAATCATTAACGATAACTATAATGACAATCATTAACGATAACTATAACGACAATGACAATCATTAACAATAATGATAATCATTAACGATAACTATAACGATAACGACAATGACAATCATTAATGATAACAATAACTATAATGGCAATCATTAACGATAACTATAACGACAATGACAATCATTAACGATAACTATAGTGACAATCATTAACGATAACTATAATGACAATCATTGACGATAACTATAACGACAATGACAATCATTAACAATAACAATAATGATAATCATTAACGATAACTATAACGATAACGACAATCATTAACAATAACAATAATGATAATCATTAACGATAACTATAACGACAATGACAATCATTAACGATAACAACTATAATGACAATCATTAACGATAACTATAATGACAATCATTAACGATAACTATAATGACAATCATTAACGATAACTATAATGATAACAACAATGACAATCATTAACAATAACTATAATGATAACGTACCAACGCAGGTCCTCCCAGAGGCGTCCACAGTCATGCCCGCGGGACACTGGCACACAAACGAGCCGTCCGTGTTCACACACTTTCCATTGATGCACACGCCAGGAAACACCTCACACTCGTTCACATCTGAACACACACACACACACACACACACACACATGTGGCAGGTGAAGCGAGACGTCAGTGCTGAACTCATGGACACAGTGAAGCCTGAGGGCAGAGCGAGATCTCACCCTCACAGACTGTTCCCTTCACCCGCGCGTAACCTCTAGAGCAGAACACATCTGAAACACACACACACACACACACACCGTTACTGCACCGTCACATGGTCCTTCAGAAAGCAGTTTCCAACATTTTTAATAATAAGAATAATTGTTAATAACGATAAAGATAAATAACAATAACTATAACGATAACTATAATGACAATCATTAACGACAACTATAATGACAATCATTAACGATAACTATAATGATAACGACAATGACAAACATTAACGATAACTATAACGATAACGACAATGACAAACATTAACGATAACTATAACATAACGACAATGACAATCATTAACGATAACTATAACAGCAATCATTAACAATAACTATAACAGCAATCATTAACAATAACTATAACGATAACGACAATGACAAACATTAACGATAACTATAATGTTGCCTCTGGCTTGGCTTGCTCAGTTGGGGACACTACATTTTTCAAAATTTTTAAACTAAATATCCAAATAAATCAAATTTTTAAACTAAATTAACCATATAAACTAAATTACTGATCTAATTACTGATCTAAAGCTAACACTGTCACTGTATGATAATTGAAATGAACTGATGACATCAGCGTTTTCTCCAGAATGGCTGTACAGCTGAATACAATTCTGTTGCATTATTTTCCTGTTTAACACTGTAAATCTGCTTTGAAACAATCTGCATTGTTAAAAGCGCTATATAAATGAAGTTGACTTGACTTGACTTGACTATAATGATAACGACAATGACAATCATTAACGATAACTATAATGACAATCATTAACGATAACTATAACAGCAATCATTAACAATAACTATGACGATGACGATAACGACAATGACAAACATTAACGATAACTATAACGATAACGACAATGACAAACGATAACTGTAACGGCAATCATTAACGATAACTATAACAATAACGACAATGACAAACATTAATGATAACTATAACGATAACGACAATGACAAACGATAACTATAATGACAATCATTAACGATAACTATAACGATAACGACAATGACAAACATTAACGATAACGACAATGACAAACGATAACCGTAATGACAAACATTAACGATAACGATAACTGTAATGACAATCATTAACGATAACGTGTGTGTGATTGAGGGAAGGGTTAGTTCGTGGTCTGGTCACCTGGTTCACACTTGGCACACGGTGACCCCCACGCTGACCCCATGGTGGCACAGCAGTGAGACTTCAGCGTCGCTCCGTTGATGTTGACCTCGCACTGTCCATTCACCACCTTCAGCCAACACGTGCCCTTCATGGTCTCTGAAACACACACACACACACACACACACACACATGAGCCTCCAACACACGACCTCTGATCGGACAGGAAGTGCTTGAGGACACTCACCCACACACAGCGTTCCTGAGCTGTCCAGAGAGCTTCCTGTCGAGCACAGGCACACGAACGACCCGGGGCTGTTCTTACACTCGCCGTTCACACACGGGCTCGTCAAACACTCGTCCACGTCTGAACACACACACACACACACAACATCAGGAGTCGTGATTACAGAATGATTCATATGAGAAATAAAGCTCAGAATCAAGGCCTGTTTTCACTAAATGAACACCAATATTATTCATTTATATTTTTATGTTTGTAATTTTCATTTTAATTTTAGTTTAATTTTTTGGTAATTTCGTTATGTGCTCGTCATTTAATTATTTTTTTATATTGCTATTTAGGTTTAATTTATTTTTATTTGTTTTTTTAAATTTATTAATTTTATTTTATTTGATAATTTTAGTGCTTCAACTGTAAACTTATTTCAGTTTATTGATAAGGCAAAATTTCTACGTTTCATAAAATATTTAAATTTTATCCTATTTCAGCTTTTTCAGAAATGTTTTTAATAGTTTTAGTTAACGATAATAACGATAACTATAACGACAATGACAAACGATAACTGTAACGGCAATCATTAACGATAACTAGAACAATAACGACAATGACAAACATTAACGGTAACTATAACGATAACGACAATGACAAACATTAACGATAACTATAACGATAACGACAATGACAAACGATAACTATAATGACAATCATTAAAGATAACTATAACGATAACGACAATGACAAACATTAACGATAACGACAATGACAAACGATAACTGTAACGACAAACATTAACGATAACTAGAACAATAACGACAATGACAAACATTAACGATAACTATAACGATAACGACAATGACAAACGATAACTATAATGACAATCATTAAAGATAACTATAACGATAACGACAATGACAAACATTAACGATAACGACAATGACAAACGATAACTGTAACGACAAACATTAACGATAACGATAACTGTAATGACACCAATATTGTTCATTTATATTTTTATGTTTGTAATTTTCATTTTAATTGTAGTTAAATTTTTTGGTAATTTCGTTATGTGCTCATCATTTAATTATTTTTTTAATATTGCTATTTAGGTTAAATTTATTTTTATTAGTTTTTTTACATTTATTAATTTTATTTTATTTGATCATTTTAGTGCTTCAACTGTAAACTTATTTCAGTTTATTGATAAGGCAAAATTTCTACGTTTCATAAAATATTAAAATTTTATCCTATTTCAGCTTTTTCAGAAATGTTTTTAATAGTTTTAGTTAACGATAATAACGATAACTATAACGATAACGACAATGACAAACGATAACTGTAACGGCAATCATTAACGATAACTATAACAATAACGACAATGACAAACATTAACGATAACTATAATGATAACGACAATGACAAACATTAACGATAACTATAACGATAACGACAATGACAAACGATAACTATAATGACAATCATTAACGATAACTATAACGATAACGACAATGACAAACATTAACGATAACGACAATGACAAACGATAACTGTAACGACAAACATTAACGATAACGATAACTGTAATGACACCAATATTGTTCATTTATATTTTTATGTTTGTAATTTTCATTTTAATTGTAGTTTAATTTTTTGGTAATTTCGTTATGTGCTCATCATTTAATTATTTTTTTAATATTGCTATTTAGGTTAAATTTATTTTTATTAGTTTTTTTACATTTATTAATTTTATTTTATTTGATCATTTTAGTGCTTCAACTGTAAACTTATTTCAGTTTATTGATAAGGCAAAATTTCTACGTTTCATAAAATATTAAAATTTTATCCTATTTCAGCTTTTTCAGAAATGTTTTTAATAGTTTTAGTTAACGATAATAACGATAACTATAACGATAACGACAATGACAAACGATAACTGTAACGGCAATCATTAACGATAACTATAACAATAACGACAATGACAAACATTAACGATAACTATAATGATAACGACAATGACAAACATTAACGATAACTATAACGATAACGACAATGACAAACGATAACTATAATGACCATCATTAACGATAACTATAACGATAACGACAATGACAAACATTAACGATAACGACAATGACAAACGATAACTGTAATGACAAACATTAACGATAACGATAACTGTAATGACACCAATATTGTTCATTTATATTTTAATGTTTGTAATTTTTAATTGTAGTTTAATTTTTTGGTAATTTCGTTATGTGCTCGTCATTTAATTATTTTTTTATATTGCTATTTAGGTTTAATTTATTTTTATTTGTTTTTTTTACATTTATTAATTTTATTTTATTTGATCATTTTAGTGCTTCAACTTTAAACTTATTTCAGTTTATTGCCAAGGAAAAATTTCTACGTTTCATAAAATATTTATATTTTATCCTATTTCAGCTTTTTCAGAAATGTTTTTAATAGTTTTAGTTAATGATAATAACAAATCATATTGAATCATCTTCATTTATATGCATGAACAGAATAATACAGTTCTGTTTCTCATTGCAACATTTCAAACACTTTCAGAAATGTCATTTTTTAATGATGACACAAATTAATCACTGAATAAAAGTTCTATATTAATTCTTCAGAATGTAGAGTTTGAACGGATTCATTTAAATTATTTACTGAATCATCTCTATATGAACACGAGATGAGAAATGAGGCATTTTTCAAACCGTTTTCACAAGTGAACACAAGAACGAATCATATTGAATAATATTGCACCGAATGTACACATTAATAAAAAACAATATTTACCATTAAATGAACAGAAGCAAACATGAATAACTGAACCAGAATTTGGAATCAATTCACTGAAACAGACATTCTGAGCTGATTCACAGAAATGTATGATGATGTATGAAGCATGTATGATGATGTATGAAACATGTATGACGATGTATGATGTATGAAGCAAGTATGATGTAAGATGAAATATGAAGCATGTATGAAGATGTAAGAAGCATGTATGATGATGTATGAAACATGTATGATGATGTATGAAGATGTATGAAGCATGTATGATGATGTATGAAACATGTATGATGATGTATGAAGATGTACGAAGCATGTATGATGATGTAGAAACATGTATGATGATGTATGAAGATGTATGAATCATGTATGATGATGTATGAAGCATGTATGATGATATATGAAGCATGTATGAAGATGTACGAAGCATGTATGAAGATGTACGAAGCATGTATGATGATGTATGAAACATGTATGATGTATGATGATGTATGACAATGTATGAAGCATCTATGAAGATGTACGAAACATGTATGATGATGTATGAAACATGTATGATGTATGATGATGTATGACAATTTATGAAGCATGTATGATGTATGAAACATGTATGATGATGTATGAAGCATGTATGACACATGTATGATGTATGAAGCATGTATGACAATTTATGAAGCATGTATGATGATGTATGAAACGTATGATGATGTATGAAGCATGTATGATGATGTGTGAAGCATGTATGATGATATATGAAGCATGTATGAAGATGTACGAAGCATGTATGATGATGTATGAAACATGTATGATGTATGATGATGTATGACAATGTATGAAGCATGTATGATGATGTATGAAACATGTATGATGTATGATGATGTATGACAATGTATGAAGCATGTATGATGATGTATGAAACATGTATGATGATGTATGAAGCATGTATGACACATGTATGATGTATGAAGCATGTATGACAATTTATGAAGCATGTATGATGATGTATGAAACGTATGATGATGTATGAAGCATGTATGATGATGTGTGAAGCATGTATGATGATATATGAAGCATGTATGAAGATGTACGAAGCATGTATGATGATGTATGAAACATGTATGATGTATGATGATGTATGACAATGTATGAAGCATGTATGATGATGTATGAAACATGTATGATGTATGATGATGTATGACAATGTATGAAGCATGTATGATGATGTATGAAACATGTATGATGATGTATGAAGCATGTATGATGTATGATGATGTATGAAGCATGTATGAAACATGTATGATGTATGAAGCATGTATGAAGCATGTATGAAACATGTATGATGATGTATGAAACATGTATGATGATGTATGAAGATGTATGAAGCATGTATGATGATGTATGAAGCATGTATGATGATATATGAAGCATGTGTGAAGATGTACGAAGCATGTATGATGATGTATGAAACATGTATGATGTATGATGATGTATGACAATGTATGAAGCATGTATGATGATGTATGAAACATGTATGATGATGTATGAAACATGTATGATGATGTATGAAGCATGTATGATGATATATGAAGCATGTATAAAGATGTACGAAGCATGTATGATGATGTATGAAACATGTATGATGTATGATGATGTATGACAATGTATGAAGCATGTATGATGATGTATGAAACATGTATGATGATGTATGAAGCATGTATGATGTATGATGATGTATGAAGATGTATGAAACATGTATGATGTATGATGATGTATGACAATTTATGAAGCATGTATGATGTATGAAACATGTATGATGAATCAAACTGACCACTGTTTTCAGATGAAATGAAAGACGCTTCTGAAACCATGTGATATTCTGCTGTGTATCCTCAGCTGCTGTGTGTGTGTTTGATAGTGGGAGCAGTGTTTGTGGCGTGACTCACCGTCACACACCTCTGTCTCGGGATGGAAGGTGAAGCCCTTCGGGCAGTGACACGTGAAGCTGCCCGGCGTGTTTCTGCACAGGCCGTTCTCACACAGGTGTCTGTTCATCATGCACTCGTCCACGTCTGAAACACACACACACACACACACAGCGGTGATGCAGAAGTCTGTGTGTGTCCCGATGTCTGCAGAGATACTGACCCACGCAAGTCTTCCCGCTGATGTCCACCTCAAAGCCCTGATTACAGTCACACTTGTATGTTTGGAGCATGTTCTCGCACATGCCATTCTGGCAGATATCAGGATCCAGCGCACACTCGTTTATATCTGACTCAGAGAGAGAGAGACAATCATATATATTCATATAATTATCGAAATTATTATTATTTATGTAAATGACCTGGCCGTGTTCTTCACAGCTCACATGTACTGTATGCGTGTGTGTGTGTGTGTCGGTGTTGGGGGTAATGCATTACAAGTAACTTGAGTTACGTAATAATATGACTTTTTCAAAGTAACTAGTAAAGTAAGGCATTAGTTTTCAAATTTACAACAAAATATCTGAGTTACTTTTTCACATTAATTTGACTGACAGCTCTCCTGTCCTCATGTTGAGAAAAATAAGTGCAGAGGCGTGTGTGTGTGTGTGTGTGTGTGTGTGTGTGAGAACATGATGGTTATTGTAGTTCTAGACTAAATGTGAGCATTTATTCATCTCATTTGCACAATAAAGATTCTGTCCTCCTCAAAATGAATAAAATCAGTCAAATGCAAAATCAGAATACTATGCAAACCTCCAATAATTAAACGTTAATTAAAACAATTATTTGTATGCATAATCTACCTTTATATTTAATTGACCAATGTCTTTCTGCTGACCTTTGATGATGAAAATTACTCGATTTTTTGTTTTTATTGGTAAAACTTTTTTCTCCTGCGTCCTCTTCTCCATTATCCAGAGCTGCGCCCTCTAGTGTTCATGAGGGAATCTGCATCTTTACCTCAGCCTGGGGCTTATTATTTACATTATGGTATGAAGAGGTCTTTACCGCTGCACAAAAATATAACTTTTTTGTTATAAAAACAAAACAAAACAAAAACAAGCCCAGCCCAGGTGAGAAAAAGTAACGCAAAAGTGACGTAACGCATTACTTTTCTTAAAAAGTAACTCAATTAGTTACTTTTTAAGGGAGTAACAGAATATTGTAATGCATTGCTTTTCAAAGTAACTTTCCCCAACACTGGTGTGTGTGTGTGTGTGTGTGTGTGTGTGTGTGTGTGTGTGTGTGTGTGGCCGTACCTATGCCATTGGTCGCAATTCCTATGCCATGACTGCACAGGGCCGAAAACTCAGCTGGAACATAAACACACAATTTAACAATGTGCCTCCAGGCGCCAGAGAACTCTAAACACTGTGTGTGTGTGTGTGTGTGTGTGTGTGTGTGTGTGTGTGTGTGTGTGTGTGTGTGTGTGTGTGTGTGTGTGTGTGTGTGTAAGGCTCAAGTCACACGGGCTCCAATCTCAGACATGTGTTGAACTCTAAAGGAGCTGATGTCATCCATGATGTCATTGTTTCCTCTGTGAGCAGAGGTGAGGACTGATGTGTCAGAGCTGCTGCTGAGGACTGGAACGAGTGCAGAGTCACGCTAGATCTGTGTGTGTGTGTGTGTGTGTGTGTGTGTGTGTGTACCTGAGTTGAGCGGCGGGCACGGCTGGCACGGCTCTCCGAAGGCGTACTCCACGTTGGCACAGCAACATTGGGACTTGGTAAACGTGTTGAAGAGCGGTCGCACACACTGTCCGCGTTTATACCCTCCGTAACACGTGCTGCGCATGTGTGTGTCTGCAAGAGAACAAAACCTTCCTCACACTCGCAGTCAACAAGAGCATCGAGGGACATGACACATGCTCGTGTCAACAACAACAACAACAACAACAACAACAACAACAACATGCCGTGATAAACAGCGATTGACTAAATGACTGCAGGACACGATTTCAGCAAACTCTTAAATAGCCCATAATATCCCCTGTTGTGTTCTGGCTTGACTAGAGATGAGTGTTGATTATTTCCTCATATTCTCCATTTTTGCGGCTCCTCTTTTCCCAGTCTGTCAGTAACGCTCTGTTTAGTCTCTATGAAGCCCCGCCTTCTGAAATCACACTGTGCTCTGATTGGTCGGCTTGAGCAGTGTGTTGTGATTGGGAAATGTCCCGCCCCTTACCATAACCGGCAGTTTCAACCAGGGCTCTGAACCGTTTCAAGGAACGAAAACGAAAACCGGAAACGAACGAAATTTTAAGAGGAACAAAAACGAAAACAAAATCAAAATCAATTTGAATCGTTCTGAACAGAAACGTTAATTTGAAATGACCATTAACCGGTTAATAACGTTATTTTAACGTTCTTTTAATATTTTAATTTGGCAGTGATTAATCATGAATAGAGTAGTACAGCGTGTGATGTGACGGATCAAGCATGAGTGAAATGCCCGCGCACCATCATCTTTGAATCTACCGGTAACGCAAGTCAGTGTGAGCGCGCATTTACACGCCTCAAGTACATTTCTGTCCCCGCTGAGGTCATCAATGAAAGCACAGGTATTGGAGGACATTCTTTTCGAACGTTTAAATAAGCAGTACGGACTTTAAGCTCAAATAGACTGATTTAAGCTAGTTTGTGGATTTCGTTTAAGCCTATCCAAGTAGGCTATAGCATCTATCAAACATTCCTATAGTCTTTCAGATTGCCAATACAGGACAGCTCAATGTTTTCTATATAGACGAATGATGCTTCATATTAAATGGTGTTATATTGCATTAAATGATCAAGCTTTATTAGCCGACTGAGTTTGATTATGGGATGCAAGGACGTGTTGCGCAGGGTTTGCTTTGAAAATAGCAGTTGACGGTGCATTAAAAGAGCAATGGTTATCCAGTTTATTTATTCTTTATTCGTGCAATTTTTAAAACAAGTCGTGTTGAAAAAAAGTTATGTACAACGAATGTTCTCACTCTTCTGAAAAGAATAGGCATAAGAGGCCACTTTAGATTATCTAACGCTCCATTAAAACAGGTCAATATTTGTCCCGCTGTTTATGCTTTGTAATTAATGCATGTATTTCTGTTGTGGTTTAAAACATTTTATGAAATAAATATTCAAGTTTAATTACCATGCGTTATATTATTATTGAGTGAAAATAAGTCTATTTATACATATTTGTTTAAAGTATAGGCTAAATTAAAATAACGTTATTAACCGGTATTTTTTCAAATCAAACCGTTTTCGGAACAGTAATGTTTATTGAGGAACGCAAAAACGGAAACGCTATAATATCGATTCTGCTCGGAGTGAACCGATTGATATTTTTTTCGTTTTTAAGCCCTGATTCCGACACACGACTAACTAACTCAACCAGGCCCCGCCCCTTTATTCTGCGAATTAATTATTATAATGAAGAATACTGTGACGTGTCGGTTCCCGGAGGAAACTCAAAATGGAGGCGTTTCAGGAGCTTAGAAACACTGAGAGAGAGAAGAGCAGGAGCAGCACACACTGAAGTGTCAGAATCGCACTGAAGGGTCAGAATCACACACTGAAGGGTCAGAATCACACACTGAAGGGTCAGAATCACACACTGAAGGGTCAGAATCGCACTGAAGGGTCAGCAGCACACACTGAAGGGTCAGCAGCACACACTGAAGGGTCAGAATCACACACTGAAGGGTCAGAATCACACACTGAAGGGTCAGAATCACACACTGAAGGGTCAGAATCACACACTGAAGGGTCAGAATCGCACTGAAGGGTCAGAATCACACACTGAAGGGTCAGCAGCACACACTGAAGGGTCAGAATCACACACTGAAGGGTCACAATCGCACACTGAAGGGTCAGAATCACACACTGAAGGGTCAGAATCGCACACTGAAGGGTCAGAATCACACACTGAAGGGTCAGAATCGCACACTGAAGGGTCAGAATCACACACTGAAGGGTCAGAATCACACACTGAAGGGTCAGAATCACACACTGAAGGGTCAGAATCGCACTGAAGGGTCAGAATCACACACTGAAGGGTCAGCAGCACACACTGAAGGGTCACAATCGCACACTGAAGGGTCACAATCGCACACTGAAGGGTCAGAATCACACACTGAAGGGTCACAATCGCACACTGAAGGGTCAGAGTCACACACTGAAGGGTCAGAATCACACACTGAAGGGTCAGAATCACACACTGAAGGGTCAGCGTCACACACTGAAGGGTCAGAATCACACACTGAAGGGTCAGAATCACACACTGAAGGGTCAGCGTCACACACTTAAGGGTCAGAATCGCACACTGAAGGGTCAGAGTCACACACTGAAGGGTCAGAATCACACACTGAAGGGTCAGAATCACACACTGAAGGGTCAGCGTCACACACTTAAGGGTCTGAATCGCACACTGAAGGGTCAGAGTCACACACTGAAGGGTCAGAATCACACACTGAAGGGTCAGCGTCACACACTTAAGGGTCAGAATCGCACACTGAAGGGTCAGAGTCACACACTGAAGGGTCAGAATCACACACTGAAGGGTCAGAATCACACACTGAAGGGTCAGCAGCACACACTGAAGGGTCAGAATCACACACTGAAGGGTCAGCAGCACACACTGAAGGGTCAGAATCACACACTGAAGGGTCAGAGACACACACTGAAGGGTCAGCAGCACACACTGAAGGGTCAGCAGCACACACTGAAGGGTCAGCAGCACACACTGAAGGGTCAGCAGCACACACTGAAGGGTCAGAGTCACACACTGAAGGGTAGGGTTGGGCATCGTTTTGATTTGAACGATTCTGATTCCGATTCCGATTCTTAGTTTCGATTCCGGTTCTTTTCGATTCTCGATTCCGATTCTTTGAGGGGTGGAGTCACAACATGTCACAGGCTCATTTCACAGAGGAAAATTGTATTTTGATTCAATAATGAGTTTTAGTTTTGGGACTTTCTCCGCTGGCATTTTCACTTGCTTTGCTGCAAAGGTGAAAGGAGTTTCACACCGAGTCCTGGTTTAACAATAGCATTAACAGCAGTCATATTAGGACTGCTACTAGCGTGGGCAATTTGTGTATAGCTACATTTATCTACGAGGGGGAAAAATAATTTCAGTAACGTTGTTGTTCACCACAATTCGCAATTTGGTCAAGGGCTTTGTTATTACACTACAATCACTTACCTGATTATGACGTGGTGGGATAATCTTAGTTCACCCTAAAATGAAAATAAAGCCATCTTTTACTCACCCAGCTGTTGTTCAAATGCGCGTGTTCCTGTGTGTGCGCACTCCAAGCCGCAGTAGCCTCGTGCAATATTATCATGACAACCGGTACACAATATTCACTTAAGGAGGTTATATTATTAGTATTATTTCTTATCATATACGTTATAGAAAAGACAAGAATAGCGTTTTTTTCTATTGGGCATGATTTCTCAAAATGGTGCGTGTGTGTGAGGGTGCGTGCGTGTGTGTGTGTGCTTATCCTGGGTGCAATGACGAGTGCGAGTTATTATAGTAGGCATGAGCGCCGGCGGCTGCTGACGGCTCATAGTGCACACAGAGGAGCGCGCTCAGAATAACGTCCGAGCTCAGTGTTTTGACTGAATAATACGGTTTCTTTCTCGCAAAACCTTATAGTGTGCCCCCTGAACACTTTCCATATGGCGCGCGTCTCCCTGTATCATTGCGTGATACATTTGTTTATTTTTTGTAATGTTTTAGCTGATCGCCATTCACTGCCATAATAGGAAGGAGCGCGTGCAGGAACAGTATTTTAAATGTCATAGGACATAGGGCACTGGGACAACATCAGGGTAAGTAAAAGAAGGCTTTATTTTCATTTCAGGGTGAACTATCCCTTTAATAACGTTGGTTAGCGCAGGGTTGCCCGAGGAGGACAGACATGCGCAGCATTTCAAACACGCTACACTCGTTAATTTATACAGCACGTATTTGTAGTGCATCCTCCCGTGCAAGAAATAAGTTTGTCATATGTGTTACACTGTGCCGACCCAGGCTCTTTTTTTTTAAAGTAAAATAAAGTCACACTTTTGAGCGCCGCTTACCGTGCTCCATGGCTGCAACAGAACAAACGGGTGCGGCAAGCACTTCCGAAAACTTGCGCGTTTGGAACCGATGATCGGAATCGAAAACAAAATTTCTAAACGATTCCAATGGCATCGTTATTTTTTAAACGGTTCCAAGTTGGAACCGGTTCTCGATGCCCAACCCTACTGAAGGGTCAGAGTCACACACTGAAGGGTCAGAGTCACACACTGAAGGGTCAGCAGCACACACTGAAGGGTCAGCAGCACACACTGAAGGGTCAGAATCACACACTGAAGGGTCAGCAGCACACACTGAAGGGTCAGAGTCACACACTGAAGGGTCAGAGTCACACACTGAAGGATCAAAGTCACACACTGAAGGGTCAGAAACACACTGAAGGGTCAGAGTCACACACTGAAGGGTCAGAATCACACACTGAGGGGTCAGCAGCACACACTGAAGGGTCAGCAGCACACACTGAAGGGTCAGAGTCACACACTGAAGGGTCAGCAGCACACACTGAAGGGTCAGCGTCACACACTGAAGGGTCAGCAGCACACACTGAAGGGTCAGCAGCACACACTGAAGGGTCA
>JARQWZ010008218.1:0-28937 GCA_033150135.1 Gobio occitaniae
TGTACGGTGGAAATGACGCTGTATAAATGGCATTTCAGAAAAATGACAGAATTCTCCTGTGATGCGTGTATGAGCAAATTAAATAGTGAGAGTGTAAAAAGTGTGTGTTAAGAGAGTCCACAAGGCCAGCCGTGCATATATTTAAGGAAGTTTAAATATCACATATCACACATCACAGATCATGAATATGGCAGCAATGAATGTTTCTTCAGGTGGAAAGTAACTGGAGTACATCATATCACAGCATTGAAACTCATTTCTATCTAAATAACATTTCTGTCACTGTTGTAGTGTTGGAAATTCCTTGCGCCCAAACATCATAGTTATTTGTTCTGTGTAAGGTTTCTCAATCAACAATTTTAATTACACTAACAAGGTTTTTATTCCATTGAAATGGAGATCGTTATGCATGTATGACGTGTAATGAACATTTCGGTCTTTCAGTCTTCGATAAGCATTGCTGTCCCCTTGTAGAGACATGTGAGCCACTGCATCAGCTTCGCCTGATGAATCTTACCTTTTTCTTTGTGTTTTAATCACAAATCATGTTGTAATTGCACCTTACAAAGTGCAATTAGAGGGCCGAAGCCTGCTATTTAATCTAAGGCAAAATTTCGCCTGATAGCTTGATTTTCATTATCAAAGATGGATAACGAGAGGGTGAGTTGTGCAGCTCTCAGCTCTATCATAAAGGCAATCAGTCCTTTTACCTGATTCAGCCCCTTACAGCCAGCTCACGCTCTCTCTCTCTCTCTCTCTCTCTCTCTCTCTCTCTCTCTCTCTCTCTCTCTCTCTCTCTCTCTCTCTCTCTCTCTCTCTCTCTCTCTCTCTCTCTCTCTCGCTCTCTCTGTCTCCATAAGATATAATGGTAAGCATGAGTGCCTATTGTGTAATTAATGATTTTAGAGATCAGGGTCAAAATGGGTCAAATGAAAGTAAAAATAATATGTACAGTGTATGTATGTGAGGAATAGTGAGTGTTCCATGCTCACTTGGTGCTCAAAGAGACATAAGACATGACCAAAGAAAAAACAATAAGAAAAAACGGTCATGCGAATGCAGCGCTGTTTTATCATATTAGATACATTATCTGAATGTCTTAAAAGTTATATGAGACACTTGTTGCACACTGCAGTGAGCTCGATTGATAGTAGGCATAGTAAAACATGGTACTTGCAGTAAATCATGAAAACAAGATTTAAACAATAAGACTAATTGTGTTGAGCTATAATGATTCGTTTATCCAAAACAGTTGCTCACCTGTCTAATAAAACACATAATATATTAAAGCATCTTTGGTGTTTCCATGGTTTCTGCAAAATAAAATTGAGGGTAACGCGGGTATGATGTCTTTGAAAGGCGACGACACGGTCCGTGTCCTGGATAAAATTGCTTATTTCTTTGGATTTAAACATTTTTGGAAACATTTGGTAATTACATAAGTCGACAAACTATATGACACTGTTCTAGTGGGTTTTGGATATTTTAATCCAAAAAGCGTACTTATTGTGCCTTTAACAACTATGTGTTTTACTTGAAGTACAGGTAAATGTTTTTTTAATAATATATTAAATATACTATACATGTATTTAAATATATATAAAATATATATTTATAAAATAAATATATAAATAAAACATAACATATATATTTTTATAATTATTTTAAAATGAATTCAACTTGACAGTCAGTGACCATTATGCATTTTGCTTGTATGGAAAAGAGCAGCTTTGATTTTGATAACATCTTTTGTGTTACTTCAGATAAACACTTTATTTTTTATTTTACAATAATGCATCAATGCTACTAGAAATGTTATTTATCAAAGTTGCATTCAAAATCCTTTGGGCTCAAAAATCTTAGGTGGCATAATGCTGTTGGGAATAGTTTCTGATTTAAACGGAATTGAATGGAACTCTTGGCTTGATATGTTAAGGCTGAATAATGTGTGCTAGTGCTTTGATTTTTTAGGAATGAAAATGCTGTAGTTTTTTTGTTTGTTGTTTTTTTAACAACTGTGGGCATAGAATATTCAGGAAAGCCCACACATGCTAATCTCCATACACCTCGACAAGTTCTTATATAAAATCCACACAGTCCAAACCTGCAAATGCACATTATATTATACAGTATATAAACTCTCGAAACTACACTACATCTGTACACTCTGTCAGCACAATATATTACCATATATTAAAACCGCAATTATTAGCAGATTAGATTTTCCTTAGCATATGTTATTCAATATGTCATTAAATCAGTGGAAAAGTATTGTTATTTGAAAACAGAATCATCAGACACGTATTATCTCAGTAGCATAATCATCAGTAATTTTCAGTACATTGTAAACTGCTCTAAACTGTTTAGTTTAAAGAAATATCATGAAGCATGTTTGGTCAGTATATCTTCTATCTTATAAAATAGTAGTATTTGTTGTATATTTGAGAAATCTTTTGACCGTTGGTAGGAGGTGTTTGTGCTTATATGCAGTGTTTAGTTTTCATCAAACATGGCGCTGTGCATTAGGGCCGGACGTCTTCACTTTGGTATCGTCTGTCCAATGGACATTGTTCCAGAAGTTTTGTGGTTTGTTCAGCTTTCTCCTGGCAACCCTTACAAACATGCCATACTTGTCCAGTCTTTTTCTAATTGTACTGGCATGAACTTTAACATGTTAACTGAGGCCTGTAGAGTCTGAGGTGTTGCTCTTGGCTTTTTTTTTTTTTTGCAGTTTTTCTGAGCATTGCATCTGACCATGGGGTGAATTTGCTGGGACGTCCACTCCTGGGAAGATCGGCAACTGTCTTGAATGTTTTTCACTTGTGAATAATCTTCCTCACTGTAGAATGATGGACTACACATTGTTTGGAAATGGCCGTATAACCTTTCCCAGATTGATAGCAACAATTGCTTCTCTAAGATCATTGCAGATGTATTTCCTCCTTGGCACTGTTAACACACACCTGAATGCTCCAGACCAGAAAACTGCCTAAACTTCTGCTTTTATAGAGTTGGTCACGCTTGCTGATGATCAGTTAATCAAAGGCACTTACCCTCTTAATTCCATGGAAGCAGTGAGGGTGTACTTAGTTTGCTACACATGGCTTCTCCATTTTGGCCTAGTTTTTGTTAAATAAACTTTGACGCGTCATGTGTTGTTGTTCATCTGAGGTTGTATTCATCTATTTGTAAGACCTGCCAAGGACCAGATGATTTGTATTATGTCCTGATACGTAAAACCATAGAATTAGTTAGTAGTTAGTAACGTAATCTGTTTCATTACACATTTAGGTTATGTAATTGGACTACTTTTAGATTACTTTTAGATTACTTTTGACATAACTTGTTTATAACATATTATTAAAATATTTAACCTTTTTTATTTTGATTCGTTTTATTTTCAGATCAATTATACTCAAACACACAGACATGCATACATAATTATATATTACTGAGTATTTTATTTAAAAAAGGAGTAATTAGCAGATTTAATTAGCATTTTTGTTCTCTCCATGCAAACTCACTGTTTCTGTATATAAGCGATATAAAGTGATAAATAAGTGAGAAAACTTTCAAGTGTTAAATAAGTGAGAAAAGTTTAACCACTGCAGGATTCCACAGAGATGAAAAAGAAAATGACTTGATTTACTCACTGTTAATGCAAGCCTGTCTAACAAGAAATTATTATTATTATTATTATTATTATTTAACCCATCTTAGTTTTAGTAGGTTTACCAACTTCCTGTTTCTCTTGACAAGGTGAAGAGCTGTAGAGTGATGTTTTAAAAAATCACAGACAGATGATGAAACATGAGCAACTACTCCTTGATGCTTTCCTGTCTTCCCATCGCTTTTCAGACTCAATCACGTCTGACACTTCTCAGGCTTATATAGTAAATTTGAAGCGGGCACAATGTAGTATCGCACCTACCCAAGCATTTTATTCAAAGCTGGACTTTTTAACTCTCTCCAGCTACCCCTGTGCTTAGATTTAACCTCGTCTCAAATTTTCTTTACTTTAGGGACGCTGTTTGAACCCTGGCTGGGAGGGATTCAAGCTGGGATCCTTCTGTTTTCAGTCTCAAGTGCTTAGCTTCATTCAGACCTACCCTACCTCTCGAGAACCTTGCTTTAACCTTTGAAAGTTATTGGCTTTCTGCTTCTTCGTTTTTGCAGTTTTTGTTTCAGCTGGTGGCAGTTGTTAAACTGTGAAATCATTGGTCAGGATGAGAGCTAGTCGGGTGTGTCAGAGATCATATTGCTTATATACATCATCTGTGGTTTCTCAGTTTGTGTATGTGTAAGAACAACAAAGAATGACAGCAGAAAAACAAAAAGCTGCTAACATGGTTCAGAGGCATGCTGTTGCAGCTCTTCACTCTAGTGTTTCTCCCCGCTGTGATACTGGGAAGGTGATATGACAACCGAGATTCATTGTAACCGATTGGAGAGATATGGGCATGTACGTGTTATTCTTTACAGTGCAGATTAATTTTAAGGGTTCACGGTGACAGTAAAGGTGACCAGGCATCAGACTAAGGAAGCCACACTAAAACTCTATAAACGCAAACCCTTTTAATCCCAACTCTATTTCCTTGGAGCTTTCTGAAGGCGACAAATAGTCTTCTCGAAGCCACTGTCCTGATGGGGTGACTTTTATATGGCCTGCACTCCTCCACATGACTTAGCCAAAATGAAAATGGGAAAAAAAGAGTTTCAAAGCTTTATCCAGTGTGATTGGAATACATAAAGGAAAGTAATTCAGTGTAATTGGTTTACTAATAAAAATTGTATATTGCAGCCTCCATTTTTATAATTAATAAAGCAGTGTTTATTAAAGATTACATTTAAAGATAATAATAAAACATCTTTTTTTGAGACTGACACACGCTTTTTGTGTATTGCAGTCTCTATTTATTATTATTATTGTTTGCTTTTTAAAAAAGGTTCATTACTCTAAACTAACTGAACAGTTAATTATTATTATTTTTAAATATTAAAATATAAAAAAATAGACTGACATATATTTATTATTAATAATAATAATAATAATACATATAAATAACGTCTCGGTTACGGATGTAACCCTCGTTCCCTGAGGAGGGAACGGAGACGTAACGTTAGTGACTAACGAATGGGGGTTTCGCTTAGAAGCCTATCAACTTCGAGTTTTGAGAAAACGCCCAATGGCGTGCCAATGCCATGGGGCATGCGGAATTTGCATACGTAACTCCGCCTCACCGCGTGAGTATATAAGGAAGTACGCGGCAATATCGCATTATGTTACCTGCTTGAGGAGCCAAGACTGAACTCCTGCGTTCCAGGTAGCACAGCTGATGTGGCAAGGGGACGTTACATCTCCGTTCCCTCCTCAGGGAACGAGGGTTACATCCGTAACCGAGACGTTCCCTTTCGTTCAGTCACTACGGCGTAACGTTAGTGACTAACGAATGGGGGTCCCAATATAATCCCGCCACTCAGCTGTCTTCCAGCGCCCTGCGTAAGTGTGAGTTCCCTGTCGTAAGACTAATACGGACGAAGGACTCCCACTTAACACAGGAATACCAAGGTACACTGGGAAGCATATCCCAGTGAGGGAATGCCAAAATGCCTACCCGTGGGGAGGACTTAAGAGACACATATGAGCCGTTAGGGGCTGCATATGGAAGATCTCTAGGGTACCAGCCGAAGGTGGATTTTTAACCCTAGGGGTGGCGGGGACACGCCAAGGGAAGAAACCCGCTCACTGCGGAGACTTACGGTGAAATACACATGTGGGGGTCGCCGGAGGGAACCATGCACATGGGGCACCTGGCCGGACATGAGGGTCTGGGCTCGAAAGGGCAGACTGAACTGATGTCGGCGTCGACAGTGCTGGAGGAGCTCAGGGCTCTCGGGGAGCTCACCTGAGGAGATATCGCACGTATCCAGTCCGAGGAGTGGAGTGGCGAGCAAGCGAAGACACCTGAGCCTGGTCCATTACCGGCCCCTCGGGGGGGCGAGTACATAGTCGGACACTGGCTCCACTCGGAGATTGTAGAATCTGGCGAATGTGTTGGGTGTCGCCCAGCCTGCAGCTCTGCAGATGTCTGCTAGCGAGGCGCCATGCGCTAGAGCCCAAGAGGAGGCAACACTCCGGGTGGAGTGTGCCCTCACACCAAGGGGACATGGTCGGCCTTGCTGCTGGTAAGCCAACGCAATGGTGTCCACTATCCAGTGAGACAGCCTTTGCTTTGAGAGAGCACTTCCCTTCCGCTCTCCACCATAACAGACAAAGAGCTGGTCTGAGGTCCTGAAACACTGCGTCATGTCCACGTAGGCGCGGAGGGCGCGTACTGGACAGAGCAATGCCAAGGCTGGGTCTGCCTCCTCCAAAGGCAGCGCTTGCAGGTTCACCACCTGGTCCTTAAACGGAGTGGTGGGAACCTTGGGCACATATCCAGGCCGGGGTCTCAGGATCACGTGAGAGTTAGCCGGCCCAAATTCCAGGCACGCTTCGTCAACCGAAAATGCCTGCAGGTCCCCGACCCTCTTGACTGAGGCCAATGCGGTCAGCAGAGCCGTCTTCATAGACAGAAACTTAATATCAACCGACCGCAAAGGCTCAAAGGGAGGTCTCAGCAGAGCAGTTAACACTACTGCGAGGTCCCAAGAGGGTACGAGAGGAGAGCGAGGAGGATTCAGTCTCCTCAGAAACCTGATGACCAGGTCGTGCTGACTTACCTTTTTGTTCTCCAAGAGATCGTGGTGGGCAGATATTGCGGCCACATATACCTTGAGGGTGGAGGGAGACAGCCTTCGCTCCAGCCCCTCTTGGAGAAACTCAAGCACGGACCCGATCGGGCATTTCCAGGGGTCTTCTTGGCGGGAAGAGCACCAGGTGACGAAGAGGTTCCACTTCAACGCATAGGCATGCCGAGTGGACTCTGCCCTAGCGGAAGTGATGGTGGCGACCACCGTAGGTGGTAGGCCACTCAAACCTGCCGCGTCCCGTCTAGGAGCCACACGTGGAGGCTCCAAAGGTCGGGACGCGGGTGCCAATGGGTGCCCCGTCTCTGAGTAAGGAGGTCCGGTCTCAGAGGAATAGGCCAGGGAGGGGCTGTTGCAAGGAGTATGAGTTCGGGGAACCAGGTCCGGCCGTGCCAGTACGGGGCGACCAAAAGGACCTGCTCCTTGTCCTCCCTGATCTTGCACAGAAGCTGTGCGAGTAGGCTCACTGGGGGGAACGCATATTTGCGTAGGCCCCGCGGCCAGCTGTGCGCCAGTGCATCCGTGCCGAGCGTGCCCTCGGTCAGGGAATAATACAGGCTGCAGTGGGAAGAGTCGTGGGAGGCAAACAGATCTACCTGTGCGTCGCCGAACTGTTCCCAAATCAGCTGAACCGTCCGGGGATGGAGTCTCCATTCTCCCGGGAGAGGCTGAAACCGCGAGAGCTCGTCGGCTGCGTGGTTTAGGACTCCCGGAATATGGACAGCACGAAGGGACCTCAGGCGCTTCTGACTCCATGGGATGAGATGGCGGGCGAGTTGAGACATACGGCAGGAGCGTAGACCGCCCTGGTGGTTGATGTACGCTACTACGGCCGTGTTGTCTGTCCGGACAAGCACATGTTGGCCCTTCAGCAACACTCGGAAGCGGTGCAGGGCGAACCGTACTGCCAGCAACTCGAGGCAATTGACATGCAGAAGGCGCTGGGGTCCTGTCCAGGAGCCCGCGGCTGCTTGTCCATTGCACATGGCACCCCAGCCCGTGGCAAAGGCATCCGTCGATACGACAACATGCCTGGAAACTCGTTCTAAGGGCACACCGGCCCGTAGAAAACTGAGGTTCGACCACGGGGTGAGTGTCTGTAAGCAGGCCCGAGTCACTTGGACCCGGAGCGTGCCAGACTGCCATGCCCATCTCGGGACTCGATCGCGAAGCCAGTGCTGAAGCGGTCTCATATGAAGCAATCCGAGCGGCGTCACCGCGGCTGCAGATGCCATATGCCCCAGGAGCCTCTGAAATAGTTTCAGTGGAACCGCACTCTTGCTCTCGATTTGTCGGAGGCAAGTCAGCAGAGACAGCGCGCGCTCGCTCGAAAGCTGCGCGTACATGACGACCGAGTCGATCTCCATACCGAGAAAAGAGATCCTCTGCACGGGGCAAAGTTTGCTCTTTTCCCAGTTGACCCGAAGGCCCAGACGGGCTAAGTGGTGGAGAGCCAGATCTCTGTGTCCGCAAACCTGCTCTCGAGAGTGGCCCAGTATGAGCCAGTCGTCGAGGTAGTTCAGGATGCGGACCCCGTGCTGCCGAAGGGGCGCAAGGGCTGCCTCGGCGATCTTCGTGAAGACGCGAGGGGACAGAGATAACCCGAATGGGAGAACCGCGTACTGGTATGCCCGCCCCTCGAAAGCAAACCGTAGGAACGGTCTGTGTCGAGGAAGGATGGAGACATGGAAGTAGGCGTCCTTCAGGTCGATCGCTGCAAACCAATCGTACGGACGAACGCATTCGAAAAGGCGTTTCGCAGTCAACATCTTGAACGGAAGCCGGTGAAGGGATCGGTTCAAGATGCGAAGGTCCAGGATTGGTCGTAACCCACCGGTTTCCTTGGGTACAATGAAGTAGGGGCTGTAGAACCCCGACCTCATCTCGGCCGGAGGGACAGGCTCGATCGCACCCTTCGCCAGTAGAGTGGCAATCTCCGCACGCATGACGGGGGCATGGGCCCCGGTCACGGTATAGCGGACTCCCCTGTAGCGGGGAGGAGCCTGCGCGAACTGAATCGCGTAGCCGAGCCTGATGGTCCGGGCAACCCAGCGGGACAGCCCCGGAAGCTGAAGCCAGGCTTCCAGAGACTGCACCAACGGGGTCATACGGACGACAGACGTACCCTGGGTGGGGCAGCGAGGCAGCGTTACCGGCGCGGACAAGGGAGGCTGTTGGGCGTCCCGGGGTCGGAGCACGGTTAACGGCTGCGCCCTGACAGAGGAGACCAGGGAAGGACTCGCGTTCCACTGGGGTCTGCTCTGCCAGGGGGCTGGCGACAGAGAGGGACGAGAGTGGCGAGACCCGAAGGTGGCGCGCACCGTCATCACCGGTCTCTGGGTCCCCAGAGACAGGAACATGAGTTCTTCCCAAGCGCCGCTAGCCCGGGGGCCAGCAGCGGAAGGATTTTCCCCCGGCCCTCCACCGGGGGAAGGAGAGGCCCTGCTACCATCCCCTGGGAAGAACTGGAACCCATCTCTGAGTTGTCCACCTCCAGCCTGGCGTTTAACCAGTCTGGGGAGCGGACTGGGCGACATCCTCAACCACCTCCACGGCGCGGCCCAGGTGAAGGCTGCTGCTGGGGCCGGGCGGGAAGAGGGAGGGCGCCCTCGGCGGCGAGCGGACTGAGGCGACTGAGCCGGCGGCTGGTGCAGCAGCTGGCCGCCGGGGCAGTACGTGTTACAGCCTCAGTCTGCTCTGGGGCGGCCGAGAACTGTTGGGCGCAGTTCTCAGCCGCGCCGCCGAAGAGGCCAGCCTGGGATATGGGTGAGTTTGAGGAGGCGGGCTCGCTCAACGTCCTCCACATCACCAGGTAAGGCCAGGTGTTCTCTCGGACCACAGCTGTGGACATCGCCCGACCCAGGGAGCGTGTGGCCACCTTCACCGCCCGGGGGCGGGGTCAGTTGCGGCACGCAGCTCAATGAAGAGCCCTGGGTCGGCTCCACCCTTGTGCATGTGCAAAGGGGCGGCGGCCTGCCCGTAGCTCTGCGGGACCACGCCACCGAAGTAGACGAGCCCACAGGCTTTGGGAGGGTGCTTAGGACAGCCACACCACGCCACGTCAAAGCCCCCTGTGGACACCGTAGTGCGCAACAGAGAGTTCAACAGTGGGGGGGGGAGGGGGCCCCAGTGTACCCTAGGCCGCGGCCCCATCAAGGGCAGAGAAGGCGGAGGAGGCCACCAAACGGTCACGGGAAGCACGGGGACTTCCGGGACCGCGTGATCTCCTCATGCACCCCGGGAGCGAAAGGCATTGGGGGCGGGGCCCAACAGCTGTCGGGTGCCGCCCCCAAAAACCAATCGCGCAACCACGAGCACCCGCGACTGGGCGGAGTTCCACACCAGCGCGAGACTCGCGGCTGCCCGAGATAACATGGCTGTCAACTTTAGGTCAGATCAGGCAGTGCTGACACACCCGGAGGCGGAGCACAACCTAATCGTCATCCCCAAAAGGACTCCAGCCCACCTTGGGATGCGGCGATCGACATCTCACTGCTATCCGGAGCGTGAACTGAACGAACGGGCGTCAGAGACGGGCCGTAGATTCAATCCAACACTCGCGGGAGCGATGTATAAGAGGGGGGCGTGGCCCGAGGAATGAACGTCGGGGTTCTTAATACCACAGCACCGCCCTCAGGTCACCCTGGCCACCAGCCAAAGTACCATCTCACTCGGGGACGGTAGATTGGGGTGTGGCAGAGGGGACTCTCTCTCCTCACGGAGATCATTGAGTCTCGACCGCGACATCGCGATGGTCACGCCCCCGCAATGGAAACGTGACACATCCGCAAACACTGCCCGAACGTGCTGAAGCCCAAACACGCTCGAGCAGTGAATGCGCCCATAGACAGCAGCGGAAAATCGATCGCACCCGGAAGTGCACGGGCGAGCCGTCTTGAAAAAGACGTGCCACGCGCAAGCTCTTTTTGTGAGAGGAAAGCCTCGCAGTCGATGCCGAAGCGCCCAGGGAAACACACACCAGCTGTCAAACGGACCACTGCGCAGATCAGCAGGCAGGAAGTATGCGATCACTGGAACGCGCCGTTACACCAACACCGACTGGAAAGCTGCTCGTCTCGAAGAAGCTGACAGAGTCTCAGAAGGCTGTAGGAGTGAAGAGGTAGGTTCTCTTGGCTCCGAAAGCAGAACATAATGCGATATTGCCTCGTACTTCCTTATATACTCACGCGGTGAGGCGGAGTTACGTATGCAAATTCCGCATGCCCCATGGCATTGGCACGCCATTGGGCGTTTTCTCAAAACTCGAAGTTGATAGGCTTCTAAGCGAAACCCCCATTCGTTAGTCACTAACGTTACGTCGTAGTGACTGAACGAAAGGGAACTGTATTGCAGTCTCTTTATTATTATTATTATTATTAAACATATTTGTGAACAGTATTCCCTCTAATTTTGCATGACTACCAGGCTAGTGCTGTGTTCATTGGCTATTCTTTCCAAACTAAAAATGTAAATAAAACTAAATAAATAAATAAAAAACACTTAAACGCAAGTTTGTTCTTTTTCAAGCTATTTATCACATTTTGGTAAACCGTCTCTGGTTACGTATGTAACCTATGTTCCCTGAGAACAGGGAACGAGACGCTGTGTCAGCTGACGCTACGGGGAACGCCTCCAGCGTGACAGGTGCCTGAAATCACAATTACAAAACGTCAATCCTATTGACCGGCGACAGCCCATGACGTCATCAAGGTGCAACCAGGAAGTATAAAAGGGCGCCTTGCCAACATGACCGTATCTAAACGTCTGAAGGGACTGTTTGGCAGGCAAGCCTTGCGGCATGGCAAAGCGACGCAGCGTCTCGTTCCCTGTTCTCAGGGAACATAGGTTACATACGTAACCAGAGACGTTCCCTTTCGAAAGGGAACTCGCGCTGCGTCAGCTGACGCTACGGGGAACGATATACCAACGCCGCCATGCCGAAAGGAGTGCATGCCCAATGGCAGTGACAACTGTCAGGACAAGCAAATTCAACTGAAAAGCCTGAACCACTCCCCTTCTGGTCACATTAGGCTGTCAGTGACAACGCTCCCTACGGTCAAAGCCCAAGCTATAAACCTGAGAAGGAAACTTCGCATACTACATGAAGTCCTACCCTGGCCGCTCGAAGGCCTGGAACCAGCCCGTTCGACAGAAGGGGGTTCCTTTAAGGGAACGTGGCAGGGGGACCCGAGGGAACCCGCGCCAGTCACTATTCGGGAAGAATTCACCGAATGCCACCAGGGAGGCCTGACCTAGCGACCTCTATGTGGGACACGTCAGTTCGGCCAACCCCTGTCTGCTTAAGTACAGAGCCTCTGGTACTTGCCTCCGGAGAGACATCCTGCTAGGGTACTGCAAAAAGGCAGTGTCCTCCACCAGCCGGACCTCAAAGACGGGTTATCCTGGAGAGCAGCGCTCAGCGAAGTGCTTTCTAACCCTTGCTAGCGAGGGGAGTTTAGCCACTCGATCCTAGGATCTACCAAGCACTTATTTTAAAACGTGCTCTGGAGGCCGAACAGGCCTACAGGCTAATCCTTGCTAGGAGGCCTCGATGGGCCTACAACCGACGGATCAGTGCCAAGCGGCTATCAGCTCACAGAAGACTCTCACTTGAGAGGAGCTCCCAAGCCTGCCTGGTAGGTAACCATGCTGTAGGCGATCTATGAGAGTCCCTTCCTGTAGGGACCGCATAGTAGCAGCGTCGTCTCGTCATGCTAGGGTATGAACACCGCCTTCAGGTGCTACCGGCTAGAAACCGGCGCCTGATAGCAGGTGACCACCAGCTGTCAGCGTAAAGCCAGTTATGTGTTCCCTCCTAGGGAACTCGTCCCCCAGGGAGGCCAGAAGTGGCCTCCACCTGGTAACCTGTGCCGACTGCTCGCGTGTCCAAACCACGGAGCTCGCCCTTAGGGAGGCCTAGCAGGCCTACCACCTGACCGCAGTCGAGCTAGCCCTCGAGGTAGCTGGAAGAACAGGGACTCGCTCCGTCAGGGAGACCTAGTGAGGCCTACCACCTGTTTAGTCGTTGGGCGTTCCTTCAGGGAGGCTTAGTTAGGCCTGCCACCTGACAATAGGTGCGCTAGATAGCTTTTCCACAGTGACTAGACTCATCTAGTAACTGCGAAACCAGAACATGCCCTTAGAGGAGGCCAGGTGAGGCCTACAATCCAATAGTGAATCCCCCAGGGAAGCCCGTGCCGCTTGCTACCTGTTAGCAACCCGTGCTACCGTGAGGTACCGAAACTGGGGACCGGGGAACGATCTCAGGGAGGCTCGCCGCCTACCACCTGATAGCAGAACGTGCTAGTCCTCCAGGGAGACCTAGTGAGGCCTACTACCTGCTAGCACTCCATGCTCACCGCCACAGAGACTGGGAACCGGGAACTCGCCCTCAGGGAGGCCGGGTGAGGCCTACTACCTACTAGCAGCTCGTGCTAGCCTTCCAGTGACTGAGGCCCGGGACCAACCCCTCAGAGGAGGTCCAGTGAGCCTGCTTACCCCACAGCAGGCCCTTAGGGAGGCTTGGTAGCGCCTACCACCTACTAGCAGCTCGTGCCAGCTGTCGAGGGACTAATGCTCAGGAATACCCCCCCGGGGGAGACCGGGCAAGGCCTGCTACTCACAGCAGGCTCTCAGGGAGGCCTGATGGGGCCTACCATCTGAGCCAAGGTAACCCAAAAACGGGAGCCTACCCCTCAGGGAGGCCTGGCAGGGCCTACCTCCAAATAGGAGGCCTGCAGGTTCTATGAACCCTGCCGTGGATAGAAGAAGGCTGGCTGCTGCACCCGGGCTGACGGCAGCTGTCTGCTGCTGACGAAGAACTGGACATCCAGTTATCACCTGGGGACTCATCCCCAAGGAGTCCAAAGAGGGCCTACTGGTTGACGAGGTTTCTGCTGAAGTTGACGTCGACGGAAAGAATCCTCGGGGGCCCACCTATGGGCCACGACGTCGAGACTCCCTTGTCCTGGAGTCCGCTGCCCAGACTGCCCAAGCTGGCTACTCACAAACAGCTGGCCTTCATATGCCCGCACCTGGGGCTGGCTCCATCCCAGAGGCTAAAGGGCCTCCGCGATAGCGCAGTCTCACAGGGCAGTGTCTACAGACATGAACCTAATCACATTGCCAACAGCAGTGTACTCAGCAAACAAACGCTTAGGAACCCTCTAAAGCGAGGGGAGTACAACTTACGTCACCTGCTTCAGGGCTGCCGCCTTACTTTCTCATACAGCGGTCTGCCGTTCGTGCAAGGACGTCAGCCATTGGTAATGCTCGGGCCTCAGGGGAGCATTCGATCAAACCGCCACTTTTTGCAGAAGGTTGCGATGTTCAGCTCGACCCGAGCCCTAAAGAAGGTGGAGCAGAGGACATAGAGCAGAGGGTAAACACATCATACAAAAAATGTAACCCACCGGCCGTACCATCCTCCAGGATGAGGCCGGGGGCCACCAGAAGGTGGTGGCCACATCAGCTCTGAAAGGCGGGGCACAGCAAAACTAATGTCTTGGACGCACACAGCGAAAGACGCTCAGCCGGCCCCACGACCACTGGCAAGGTCACTATCCCTGCTGCAACACCTACACTGCATTACTAAATAACCCCAGAACGCAGAGAAGGGGGCGGGCCTTGGCCGGACTACTCTGTAATAAGAGGAGGCTGAATCAAGGATGCAGAAAAACATGCACTGTTCTTATACTTAAAGACAGGCCTAGGGCGACAAACCTGCTTTTAAAGGAAGCACCCCCCATCCTTAGTGGTGCGGTGCTACACCTGCACTAGATCTACCCAGGGCTCAGGAAAGAAATATTATCACCCCTTACATAAACAACGGGCCCCGAAACCCATTTAAAAGCCCAACAGGGCTGGGCGCAGATCTCACTACAGCTCACGCATAGTGCTTAACCCGGTCGTAATGCTACTTTATACTTAAAGCTAGGAAAACAAACAACTCGCCCCCGCACGCCACAAGCCCGCGAGCAAGAGCGGCAATACAAACACTCACATAAGTGATAGAGATAACACGGAGAGGCGGCAGATCTCTACTAGCTAAAGTATAGCATTATGCACAAACATATAATGTTGCAAAGAAGATCGTTCTTAGCTTACTCACAGGGAGCTGCAGGCCCTGCGATGTCCAGCGATGTTCCATAATCCCCAGAGCTCTCTCAGGAGAGCGAAAAACGGAGTCCTGAAAACATTAGTAGAAAATGTTTCACCCTTTTCGAGGGGGACTCACCACTCGCTCTTCTCGGCGCTTCAAACCAGCCATCAAGCTAGTATACGACCACCATCCTGAGGGGGGCGCTTTCACCAAACAAACCAGGCGGGCCGTCAGAATCTTACATTTTCTGCTCATCATTGGCCCACCGGCCTGATGTAAAGCGCCCAGGGGAATTTCACAGGAGGAAGGGAAAAGGCAGCGCTCATCTGCGCGCCCTGGGAGGCGGAGTGCGCTGCCTACGCTGGTTACGGTTAACAGCACCGGCTTCCTTCCTCTTCTTGTTGCGGGTGTCCCGCCTTCTCTGCGCACCAGTCCTCCACGGAGGGGGCGCTCGAGAGGCGACGCTGGTTCGCTGGTCCCGTCTCCAGTCCTCAGACCGTGACGGGCCAGGGACACCCGGCTGCCTGGGCGCGGCCCCGGACCTCAGCGGGATGCATGTTCTAAATGCCGCAGAGCGCGCCTTCGCCTCCCTGAACTTTCCGACCACCGCCTCCACGGAGGTGCCGAAAAGTTCAGAGGGCGAAACCGGGGCATCCTGGAGAAAGGACTTCTCTTTCTCCCCGATGTCCGCCAGGTTCAACCACAGATGTCTCTCCGTGGCTACCATCGCCGCCATCGAACGACCGATGGCAAACGCAGTTTGTTTGGCAGCCCGGAGAGCGAGATCCGTGGTCCGACGCAACTCGGTCACCGCATCAGGGGTTAGTCCCTCCCCCTGATCGAGGTCCCTCAGCAGGTCCGCCTGGTAGGCTTGTAACACCGCCATGGTGTGTAAAGCCGTCCCAGCGTGACCCGCTGACATGTACGCCCTGCCGTTCAACCGTGATGTTGTCCTAAGCGGTTTGGTCGGCAGGGTGGGAGACCTCAGTGTCGATGGCCGCCCAGAGGCGAGATAGTTCGCAAATGTCTCGTCCACGGGCGGCAACGACACATATCCAGCCTCAGCCAATCCCTCGACATCAGCGAAGTTAGCTCGCTGATGCCGATGGATGCGGGCTGAATACGGCTTCTGCCATCCCTTCGAGATCTGTTGATGGAGATCCGGAAGAAATGGAGGACTCCCGGGAGCTGGGCGGTCATGAGCGGAGAGAAACCGGTCATCCAAACGATTTGGACGCACGACCTCTCTCCTCGCGCGCTGCCACGGCAGCTGCAGTCTACCTGCAACGCGCTCCATGACCTCCACCAGCTCCCCGTACATGGGACAGGATGGATGCGAGGTTTCAGCCTCAGCTGACTCACCAACCTCTTCATCCATCCTTTGCTCTGTTGGAAGAGCCGCAGACGAGGAGGAGGAGCTCAAATCCCGCTCCTCCTCCGATGTCTGCCCCTCGTGATCTGGATCGTCATCTGCGAGCACCACACCAGTCTCCAGACGACGAGCCAGATCCATCTGGGAACCCCAGGACTTCAGACGCCGCTCAGCCCCAGCTCGAGCGGGGCCGTCCCCAGATGCTGAATTCTCTCCCCTCGAGAAGAGAGCCAGACGAGAGCGGAGCGTCTTCAGGGGAAAACGCTCGCAGTTTGCACAGGAAGCTCCCTCGAGAACTTCCCGTGCATGCTCCTCACCCAGACAGTACACACAGAGTGTGTGTGTATCCTCAGGTGTAAGATACCTGGTACACGGGTCCACACATCTGCTGAAGTGGCGTTGCTTCTGAGCACACTTCATTCTCTCGTTTGCAAAACAGTCCCTGAAGACGAAAAGATACGGTCATGTTGGCAAGGCGCCCTTTTATACTTCCTGGTTGCACCTTGATGACGTCATGGGCTGTCGCCGGTCAAAAGGATTGACGTTTTGTAATTGTGATTTCAGGCACCTGTCACGCTGGAGGCGTTCCCCGTAGCGTCAGCTGACGCAGCGCGAGTTCCCTTTTGAAAGGGAACCACGCTTTGTGGGTGTTTCATTTTATACAAAAGCTAAAAACATAGAAATGAAAATATAGACCAGCATTATAAATATTTAGGCTAACTGTGCCAGGATAACATTTCATATTTATTGTTGTTTTTAATTAGTTTTCTCACAACCTTTCAAAATTAAATCACATATGGGCGGACTCCAGTTGACATGCCTTCCATTCATTTAGCAAATCTCATGCTTTTTTTTTTTTTATCCACACATTTCTTAGCCTACGCTAATTTGGTTCTTCCTACATGGTAGCAACAGCAGAAGTGAACAGCCGTGAATGCATGTAGAGGGAATGTTGCTCTTGAATATGCATTGTGCGTATTGGAGTTTCGAAGATTTTAGTTTCTCCAGTTAAGAAACTAGATGAACGCGGCAAAATGCTTCAGGAAAAATGCTCTGATGTCACTGCAAAACACCAGCGCACAAGAGTGGAGAAAAATATCTTAAGTTGTATCCCCACTTGGAGCTGCGGCCCCTCACTGTTACTCTTGGTGATTGCTCGCAAAACTGCTTAGCATGCATGGCAATGAGCCGGGCCATGGGAGTGTGTTCTCTCTCTCTCTTTCTCTCTCCTCCCCTCATTTTCCAAGCTGTCTCTGCCGCCAGGAAGGCTTCCCAGAGCCACTAGTGAAGCACTGCACCAATGATGATTAGTCTAATGAGTGATTAATTAGAGAGCAGGCTGCGGGGAAGGGGTAAGGCGTTGACCTCTCTGAGAGGCCCTGAGAGAGAGAGAGAGAGAGAGAGAGAGAGGGAGGGAAAGAGAGAAGGAGGGAAAGAGAGAAGGAGGCCAAATCATAACCTGCAGAAGAAAGGATTCAGTAAGATGTTATATGTGATCCACACACTGGATGGAATGGCCTTAGGGAGAATTTTCCTTTTGGGTTAGCTGTCAAAAAACAAATTTATATAGTAAATATTACAAAGAAATGAAAATTCTGTCAACATTTACTCATCCTCATGGTGTTCTAAACCTGTATCACATTTTTTTTCTGCAGAAAAATTGCACACTCTTGCTGTATTTCTCAAAAATTACACAAAGGTGCCATGGAAGTTTCATAAGAGTGTTCCTTAAAGGGATAGTCCATCAAAACAACTGTCAAATTCCATTGCATTTTTTGTCCATTCAATGGAAGTCAATGGGAACTGAAATTGGTTAGCTGCCAACATTCTTCAAAATATCTTCTTTTGTGTTCCACATGAAGAAAAAAGTCAAGGTTGGAACGACTTGAGGGTGAGTAAAGGATTACAGAATTTTCACTTTTGGGTGAACTATCCCTTTAAGCAGGTATTAGGGCTGCACAATTAATCACAATTAAATCAATTTGGATTAAAGTGCGATTATAAAATCACTAAGGCTGCTAATTTATTTTCATTCATTTTTTTTTATGAGCAGCTTGTCAGTGAAACACGGCTCTGTGATCAGTAGTAAATACTCGCATCAAACATCTTTCCAAACATGAGATGAACATATATGAACCTCTTTTCCAACAAAAGACAATATTCAATAAAGTTTTTACTCCAAACTCACTTCATAACAACTGAGCATGTGGATTACTTTTATAATGGGATGGATGCGCTTTTTGGTCTTCAAATTTTGGGCTGCATTCACTGCCATCATAATGCTTGGAAGAGCCAGGACATATTTTAATATAACTCTGATTGTGTTCGTCTGAAAGAATAATGGCATATACTCCTAGGATGGCTTGAGGGTGAGAAAATCACGGGATAATTTTCATTTTTGGGTGAACTACTATCCCTTTAAAGCTATCCACTAATAAAAATATTTAAGTTGATCATTTTAATTTAAATGGATAAATTAGCTTACTCAATATTTGAAGTTAAGAACAATTCAAATGTATGGTACAAAATAAAAAAAACTTAAACTTTAAATTTCTTAACTTAAAACATTTGATGATTGCCTCAATTATTTGGAGTTTTGCCAACTTATTCGGGGTTTACAGTGCAGGTATCCACTTAAAAGTAGGACAAATTTTGATTAGGATCTGATCAGTTATAAGTGTTCCTTTTATTTTGTAATTTTATTCTGCTTCATTTCCAGTGTAAAACATAGCGTACTTCAGACATATCAAAATACTGTGAAAATCGAAATATATGAATTAGACTGTATTATATGCATATGTGATACATCTAGTGGGAGATTATGTGCAATGGCTTGTGATGGGCTGATGTACGACTTGGGCTGTTTTTCACTCCCTTTCCATCTCTGTCCACAGAGTTGAGGCTCGGCGTTATGCATGATTAATCTTTATTATGAAGGTGTAATCTTTCCGAAGCTCGTCTTAAAATCTGCCTGGATCTTGATTTACAGTTATTTAATTAGAGCCCGAACTCTGTGATCAGAACGTAGCAGCACGTCTCTGAGACAGCGACCGAAGGAATCCAGCACGTACACCTTTCAAGCAGAAAACTAATGGACGATAACTGTCAGAAACAAAAACTAACTGTAGGGTGAATGAGGCAGAGCGTCAGATTTACTGCTGCGGGCGACTTTCTCATCTCCACTTCAGAACAACCAGTTCTTTAATAGAACTTGGCTTAAGGGTGACTTTTTTTTAAGGGTTTCTATTCTGGAGTACATGAGGGTATCGTAGTGAGACAGAGGAGATATAAAAAGAGCTCTCTGTTTACACAATAGGCGTACTCGATTTGATTCGGCGGTCCCTCTGTAGGCATAATGAGCGTAATACAGTACCTCGTGTTATGTGAGGAGATCAGGCACACTCTGTTACAGACTGCAATCGCTTTTGTGCCCACTTACACATCTCATCTCTTGTCTCTTCCCCTCCAGCACAAGACTAACTTTTAAACTACTTTGAACAGAATTATCCAAGTAGCTTGATCAAGCTGAGCACAGCCGATCAGGTAAAAGCTATTTAGTAAGCTTCCTCTCTGACAGGAAGTAATAAAAAAAAAAAAAGGATAAAAAGAGCGAGTACTTAATAAGCCATCTGCACTGTATAGGGGGAACAAGCAGAACTGCTTGCTCCGATCGAGGTGGAATGAGTGCATGTGCGGGTGACTTTTCTGGAATGAAAATTCTGCGGTGCATACGTTTTCTTGCCTTGAGTTTTGATGATAATAATCACGTTGGCTGCTCCCGACCTGTAATTTCTCAGATCTGAGATGCTTGCGAGTATTAACATCCTGTTCTGTGCTGTCTTAACTCAGTTCTCTGCCCTGCATGTCTCTCTGATACCAGCACTGTTGTGTTTTAATAATGTACAAGACGTTTTTTTTTTTTGACTCTGTGGACTTTAATAAAGTCTTTTAAAACACTCTTTTCACACTTTCACCAAGCTATTTATTCTATCTGTTAACAAAGTCCAGCCGTGTATATGCGCATATCAGAACAAAATCATTTTTCTAAAAATTCTGGAACATTTCCAATAGAGCGTCATTTCCACCATTTAATGTATTAGCATTTTGTGGTGGAAATGGCGTGATGGAATTGACATTTTAAAGTTTTTCTTGTAAAGACAAATTTAATCTAATATAATATAAAGTAGTATAATATATACAAGTTATATTTTTTGCAAATATATATATATATATATTATTTATATTTATATACAAATTTATTTTAGGCAAAATTCATCAGTGGTGGATCCTTTTTTTCTTCTTCAAATGAACCATTTTCATACAAAAAATATTAACTAGTTTTTATGGTTATTTCACTCTTTGTTTATAATAATGCTTAATTTTATCATGGATTTGTAGTATCCAAATAAAAACAAAAAACACCTCTAAACATTTGCCCCAAAATATGTTTAGTCGTATTAGAGCTGTCAAATCGATTAATCGCAATTATGCCATGATCTTTCTAAATACTCGATTCTGAGTGGCTGGAAGGTGTGCAATAAAATCGTTGAATGCATAGGTAGTTCCAAGTCAGTTGAATCACCGTTCTGTATTAAAGCGATGTTTTCATTGAAACACACACACACACATAGGCCTACGTCACTCGCAAACAGTGATGGGAATAATGGCGTTATAGATAAACGCTGTTACTAACGGAATAATTTTCAAATCAAACAAATGACTGTTTCTCCCGTTACAACGCCGTTAGCGTTACTGAGAATAAAATGTGGCGTTACTATGATTGAGCTCACTGAAGCGGTTTTCATCCGATCAGGCTCTCTGTCAGTCGTTTTTTTTTTTTTTCTCTGGTTGGTTGGTTGGTGTGGGTGTGTGCGTGTGGGCGTGCATGCATGCCATGCGTGTTGGGGGGTGGGTGGGGTGGTACACATAACTGATGATGATTGGTGGGTGGGAGACAAGGTTGAGGTTGATAGGTTGAGTTCACACACACGCACAAGCATATGTACAGTCACACACACCAACGACCAGGAGGAGTCAGAGCGATGGCAAGTCCAACGACTTCAAAGGTAGCTTTCGCACTGGAAGTAAGCACTACTTTTCCCTCGTTGAGGTGAAAGGTAAGAATGTTTATGTAACGTGCAACTTATGCCCAGGAAGAAAGACTCTCACCACGTCGGTGGCAAGTAATTCTAATCTAATGAAGCACCTCACATCATCACATGCCGCCACAAAATTAGTGGCTAAAAATCCAGGTGATAACGCGAGCTCCACTACCAAAGAAGTAGTTTAGTACTTATAATATTTACACAATATTTACACTATAGTAGGCCTACTGATAATATTTACAATAATGTATTGAATTTGATAGGTGTCTCTCACATTGTCCCACAGCAACATTACAATAGTGTACATTAATGTACAATGTTTTATAATTATAATTTATTCTATTTAGTGTCCAATTCATTAATTTAACATATTTAATATTGGGGGCATCCAAGGTATTTGACATATTTGAACATTTGAAAAAAAAAAGTAACACAGTAGTTACTTTCCCTGCTAATTAGTTACTTTTATAATGATGTAACTCAATTACTATTTGTAAGAAGTAACTAGTAACTATAACTAATAACTTTTTTAAGTAACGTGCCCAACACTGCTCGCAAATAGAGAACGGAGATCGCGCTGCGCACACATACAAGCATTCAGGAGCACAGAAACTTGTTATCAACGCCGTCACGGGACTTTTAACAATAAAATATCTTTGCTACTGAATCACTACATTATATTTCTCAGCAACGAAGGTGTTACATCGCTATTTTTAAGTAATAAACACACATCTTCTTTGTTAAGAGAGATGCTGAACAGACGCAGGCACGAATCTCTCTCTCTCTTGATAATTAATTCAAATAAATGCTGAAATTCATTCATTCAAATAAATGTAATCTTACGCTCTACTTTAGCTCTGTGTCTGATTCAAAGCAGGCAGAATGCTAGATCTAACAAGCCATAACTGACGAAAATAACCGTAAATTTTACCCTTCCGGTCAAATGTTGCGCTGCAAACATCAATAACAGCTCTAAGTTTTCAGTGTTGAGTTTACATAATATGTGTGTGTACTGTGTATAAAACTTATGTATTTATAAATACACACTCATTCATGAGATTTTATGTTTTTATGAATGCCACGCCAGTATTAAATAATGCTAGGTAGCAGGACCCCCCCCCTTTTTCCCTCTACACCAATTTTGATGCCAGAAGTTAGGGGCATCATAGGAGGCATTTCCTGCCAGGAACACAGAGACTCCATCACAATGTGAGCACTTTTCTGCGTGTGCCTGGAGGGTGCCTGTGGAGACTCTGGATCTTCATGTTCTGCTGTAGTTCACACTGGGTGATTACATTTCAAATTTGGATTCAGATCTCGTCTCTGAAGCTTTATGGACCTTTTACACAAGATTTAGTGTGTCTTACTTGCTCTGGTAACGGCACGGAGAGACTGCGGCAAATCTTTGCTCACATATTTGGAGCAAAACAAATGTATTTTCATTAAAGTACAAAAAAAATAATAATACATTTTAGAAAAATAAAAGCTTTATCAAATGTATTATATTATAGCCAGTTAAGTAAATTGATCGATTTTTACTGACAAGGCGTGTTGAAATGGTGTTTATTTTTATATTTTCAGGGTTTTATGTTTTAATTTTAGTTAACATTTTTGTCATTTTATGTGCTTTTGTCATCTTTATTAGTTATTTTTTATTTATTTAGCTATATATATTTTTTTTCCAGTTTAAGTAATTTTAGTAAGGCAACATTTTTTGTTTTAATTTATTTATTTAGAGTTTAAGCCTAATTTCAAATGAAAAATTATTTTTAAAAGTTTTCATTTGAGTTTTTTCAGTACAGTAGTTAAGTGACATAATTCACACAGTAAAATCATACATTCTGAAGATGAAGAAACTGCTTAATATATACAATATTAATTTATATTATTTAGATATTTGATTTTATTTCAGTTTCAATTGACTGTAGAAATTATATTTGTTCAAATCCAATTTGAGAAAAATGTAACCGATTACTTATTTTTTTGTTTTGTTTTTTTTACTTTGATCCAATGACACATTTTTTTCAGTATACTATGAAAGTATACTTAATCCAGCTTTTTCAGATCATAGGTGAACCGAACCTTAACCCACAAGGAATTTTGATGTAAAAAGTTGTGACAAGAGTGTCGATCTCAACTGTAGGAGTGGTACTCTGTCCATGAGGTTAAAACAATTCCCACCCAATCATATAAACAACACAATGAAATAGCTGTCACATGGGAACACAACAGAGGTGATGGGAGTGGACAGGGCTGTGGTTTGCGTTAAGGTGGAGTGTTCCAACTAATCCGATTTGACGTTCACATTTGCCGCTTGAGAGGACCAGCTAGCCAGGCTTTGAAAAGAGCGACAGGCCTCCTTCAACAGGTTTCAGAAGGTGTAGGGATATGGAAGATTAGTCACAGTATATGGGGGTGGTTGACCCAGCCATATTTCACTATTAGACTGTGACTGGAGTCACGGTTTGACCGCTTGGCCCCCCCCTCCGCCTCATTCCCACTCGCTGCCGCTACACTGTGTTTATTTCCATATTGCCTCTGCTAAAAGCTACTTTGTCAACATTAGTCATTGTCAAAGCGTATTTCTCCTGTGCCGCAAGAGCGATTCTCTCGTTTTGATCATCAGATGTTTATTTGTTGTTTGTTTGCACCTGGGGGAATCGTACATTTCAGATTGAGCACAAGCTAAAATCTTGTTGTAAAGCTACGTTTCACATGGTGCACTTAGCTAAAAGAAGCTATTTGCATATGGTTTCTTCCAGTCTGTGGCCCTGTCACCATGTGAAGATCTCATTATAGTCGTGCCCCCTCCAGTGGCTCACAACCCTTCATGATCTCTAAATTTCTCTCTGTCAATCTGTTTTTTCTTCTCCATACTGTATGTTGCACAGGGACTAATTAGCAGAGATACAGACCTCTGTGATCTTTTTCCCCGCAGTAGGGGGTGTCGCCAACTGTGAAATAAAAAATTGCTGCTTAAAAAATTGCAGATTTTTCCAGATTAACAATAATAATTATTCAATTATTGAAGAAAAAAAAAAAAAAAAAAAATATATATATATATATATATATACACATACATACACATTTTGAATACATTAAAATTTTTCATAAACATCTAATATTCAAATGTAAGTACCAATGCAATTCAATGCATTTTCTTTTACACTATTCATACAGTTTTGAGCACCATTCAACCTTGTAAGCATAAGCAGAGGATGAACCAACTCCAGGCTAAGGCCAAGGAGATGTGCTTCCCCTTTAAAAACATATTTAAATAGATTTCCATGAAATAGTTTCAGGTTAAGTGTTGCCGCACAACCTACACACACCAGCATAAACACTCCTGATAAGCTATTTGTTATTAAAGCTGGAGTCCATAACTTTTTTGGTTAAAAATGATGCAAAACATTTTTTGGAGCAAGTACCTAACCAGCCAGTGTTCAAAACTATCTCCTTACCTTAGCCCAGTTCACAACGGTAAACTTGTAATTATGTGTTAAAATTTGAGTGGTACTACTGGATTTACACAGGAAATTCGAGCATGTCTTTCATCATTACATCACACATCTGTAAGGAGTCCGGCTAATAGTAGTATATCGCATGTGAGGATACTGCAGGTGGTGGATGTTTTATAGCATTTTCTCACTGCTGCTGGAATAATTCAATTCATCATTTTGATGGCGAATTGTAATCCAGAAAGGTCCCAAACGACAATCATCAGTGACAACTGGAGATTCACCCGTAGTCAAAAGCAAAAGATTCGACTGTACGGAAATTTAAATCTACAGGTAACGCTAATACACACTAAAACACGTAGTCAGCTGATATAGTTGACAATTTGAGAACAAAGTATAACAATAATAATAATTTGCATGGTTTGATGTGATATGAGCTAAGCGATTGTTAGATTTAATCACTGTTGGTAGCGTGATTTATTGTAATGCTTTTTTTCTCAGTTGGTCAGAACAAAAGTGGCAGACATGTTACTTACTTTTTCAGATGACATTTGGTGGGGAAATTCTTATTTTGGTCATTCTTCCAAGATGTAGAATCTGTGATTCCGAAGTACAGTATCCACACGGTGCGGTGAATGAATGAGCCACATACTCCTCAAAACATTAGATTCATGGGGAGCTGAGGAGCCATGCCGATGCACAACCCACATAAAGACGATAATTCCATGAATAACTGCAATTGCAGGTTTCAAACAGAGATGGCAAACAAAGAGGCAAAACTTACGGACTGCAGCGTCTAGGTTCACAAACCACTTTTAGTTTGAACAGAAAAGCAAGCATACTGTATGTAAGATTTGGCATGACAGAACAAGCTCTCTCTTTATAATCACTAAAAAGCTGTCATTCATCTTAGTTCATTGCGATCTCACAAAGTTCTGTTTATAATCAATGAAGCTGACTGCATGAATCTCTTATTTGCACAATTGTTTGTTATAAATTGCAGAACCCAGAATCCACTCACCTTAGTTTTTGTTCAGTGCTATCTTAAACACCTCTGATTGGCTATTGCGTTCAAGAAATCAACATATAATATGTTTGTGATTGGCTACATTGCTTAACACTGAAAAGCGCAAAAATCAAGTCAAATATGTTTTTACTATTATAACAGAGAAAAGGTGCCCATAACTGCTGATTCTTTGCTTTCTAAAAGCAATCAGAAGCAGCAGCAGGCAGCGGTTTGAGTGGAAAAATTCCACACCAGTCTCAAGTCCTTTCCCAGCCTTACACACGCTCCGCCTATGCTTTTAAGTGCATATTTGTGCTTAATTTGTGCAATTTTATATTAGCTACTGTTAATGGGAGTGACTTTTCCTTCTGTAGGTTATGTTTTACCCAGAAGGCCTTGATCTTGCAGTCTAGATTCATCATTTAGATAATTGAAATTGCAATGTTACAAAATAAATAAATAAAGTCATCAAGATGGATCATGACTTCTAGGCCTCTGCGGAAATTAAGTTGGTCAAGGTAACCTAATTGCAGACTCATCCAAAAAGAACTTCACCCTCTGGCTGCTGGGTGATATAATGCATTCAGGGTCCAGGTAGAGCCTGGAAAAAGGACATCCCAGAGCTAAATATGGTGAAAATCTGAGAATCCAGTTGGATTGGTATGAAGTGTAGAGTATGTGCTAGTTAATTTAGAAGGGAAAATTGTCTTTAATTAGCTTGGAGCTGGGAAAAGGTTAGCGTCATGTATCACTGCACAGGGCAGTGAGACGTACTTTTAATTGGAGATAGAAAATCTCTGACCAGAACACTAGGGCTGTACATTTACCTCGAATTCTGATAATATCATGTAATTGGAGAGAAATCTGTCATTGAAAACTCTTGCTCATATTCTGGAAGGCTTGCACTTTAAAGGAAGATTAATTAAGTTACGGCTTCATTCTCTAATTGTGTATACTGAGATAATGAGTTGAAAGTTGAAGCAATTATTCCCTTCTCGTTCTCTCTCTCTCTCTCCCTCTCTCTCTCTCTCTCTCTCTCTCTCTCTCTCTCTCTCTCTCTCTTCTCTCTCTCTCTCTCTCTCTCTCTCTTTTTCTTTTCTTTTCTGGCACCCGATATTTTTATATCTGTGAGTAGTTTGAGGTCAGATGGAAATAGCGAAGTTCTCAATGACTTGAAAGTAAATTGAATTGTATTAAATTAATGACCCAATAGCGATCGCGATACCTTTCCCTCCCAATCAAACACTCTATAAAAAAGTGTTGATAGGAAGATCAACCTTGTAACCCTCTTCATTACAGTTTTAGCTTGCCACATAGCCTGGTTCACGGAACTCAGAACTGATGCTAAATCATGAGTTGGTTAATTCTACTTCCTGGCAGGGGACTAATAAATATTGATATGAATATTCAGACCATATGTATATCTTTGATTGCTCATTATGGGCAGTGAATGTACTACGCAATGTTAAATCGAGCTGCTATAAATGACAAGAGCAGAGACCATACATAGACTTGAAACTGCTAATGGAAGTCATTATTATGAATGTATGCTTTGAAAAAACATAAATATTATAGATTGTTTCAAATTGGCACCAACTCAGCCATGAATAACCGTGTTCATACAGAGCTCAACTGAAAGAATACAACAGATTGGGGGAAAAAGAGACTGGGGTAAAGGTCTAGTGTTTGATAGGCTAATGATATACAGTATTGGAAAAATTGTCTTTAGGAGATTATTTGAGCCTGCGATAAGTGTTCCCATATACACACCAGCCTGGATATATACTATAATGAGTTATATTTCAAATAATGCTGTTTTTTTAATAACTTTCTGTTCATCAAAGAATCCTAAAAAAAGGTTTTTCACAGAAATATTAAGCAGTGTTTACACACACACACACACACACACACACACACACACACACACACACACACACACACACACACACACACACACACACACACACACACACACACACACACACACACACTATATTGCCAAAAGTTTTGGACGCCTGCCTTTACATGCACATGAACTTTAATGACATCCCATTTTTAATCCGTGGGGTTTAATATGGATTTGGTCCACACTTTGCAGCTATAACAGCCTCAACACTTCTTGGAAGGCCAGTCAAGTTCCTCCACACAAAACTCGCTCATCCATGTCTTTATGGACCTTGCTTTGTGCACTGGTGCACAGTCATGTTGGAACAGGAAGAGGCCATCTCCAAACTGTTCCCACAAAGTTGGGTGCATGAAATTGTCCAAAATGTCTTGGTATGCTGAAGCATTAAGTGTTCCTTTCACTGGAACTAAGGGGCCAAGCCCAACCCCTGAAAAACAACCCAATACCATGATCCCCCTCCACCAAACTTTACACTTGGCACAATACAGTCCGGCAAGTACCGTTCTCCTGGCAACTGCCAAACCCAGACTCGTTCATCGGATTGCCAGACGGGGAAGCGTGATTCATCAATCCAGAGAACACATGCTTTACACCACTGCATCCAACGCTTTGCATTGCACTTGGTGATGTAAGGCTTGGATGCAGCTGCTCGACCATGGAAACCCATTCCATGAAGCTCTCTACACACTGTTCTTGAACTAATCTGAAGGCCACACGAAGTTTGGCGGTCTGTAGCTATTGACTCTGCAGAAAGTTGCCGACTTCTGTGCACTGAATGCCTTAGCATGCGCTGACACCGGTCTGTGATTTTACGTGGCCTACCACTTCGTGGCAGAGTTGCTGTTATTCCCAATTGCTTCCACTTTATAATACCACTAACAGTTGCCCGTGGAATATTTAGTAGTGAGGAAATTTTACGACTTATTGTACAGGTGGCAACCTATCACGGTACCACGCTTGAATTAACTGAGCTCAAACAGTCAGCAAGCCTAGGTGCACCTGTGGCCATGGAAGTGATCGGAACACCTGAATTAAACGATTTGGAGGTGTGTCCCAATACTTACCAATATATAATACACTGCCCAGGCAAAAAAATAAATAAATCGCTGTTTGGATTTAAATGCTTAAGACAAATGCTTAAGAGTCTATGATTGGATCATTATTGCAGTGCATATTATTATGCTAACGTTATATTTGCCAACAGTTCTCTAACACTAATTTGTGTGTAGCTCATCAATT
>JARQWZ010008219.1:0-28924 GCA_033150135.1 Gobio occitaniae
GTCTCTGCGGTAAGTCCTGCCTTGCCAGGGATGGAACTACTACCAATGCAGAGACAGGGCAGCGTAGAAACTGCCCAGGGAAAGATACAGACAGTTTACAGACTGGGAACCATACCATGGAGGACTACGCATATGGGATTACCGAATGGAATCACAGCATATGGACATCTAGCCCAGTACAAGGGTTGACCGACCAAGCATGCACACAAGTACTAGGCCTGGCATCAGATACCTCCACCACATTTGACTGCTAAAGGATGCAGGAGGAAATCAATTCAGGGTTCTCTGAGTAGGGAACTCACCTAAAGAGCAAAGTAGGCACTCATGCCCCCCTGCTAGAGGGGAATGGTGCTGCAAGCGAGACATTGAGCCAGACTTCCCACACATTGTCTGTTTGTACCCTACACACTGGAAGAAACTGACTAAATCCGGAGATTATAGAATCCCATGAAGGTGTTGGGTGTCGCCCAGCCCGCAACTCTGCAGATGTCTGCCAGAGAGGTGTTGTGTACCAACTGTTATGTCTGAATAATGAAAACTGAGGTGAGGACTCATGTTCAGATGAAAGTGATATTTATTTAACAAAAAGAAACAAACACAAATAAAAACCCACGATGGGGCAAACACAATCAAAGAAAACACAAAACATACCAAAAAGGAAATCACAGGGGAAAAAAAGGGAAACGTAGACATGACAACGATCCGACGAAGACTGAAAACACAAAGGAACTTATAAAGGGGACAAATCAGGCAGGTAATGAGGGAACAAGGGGGTGGGATCCAGACAGAGACAGGTATACTGCACATGGCCCAAAATAATAAAACACCACATGTGCTACACGAGACAGGACAGGCATGTGACATTACCCCCTCCTTAAGGAGCGGCTACCAGATGGAGGGGACGGGAGAGACAGACCAGGGAGGAAAGGGAGGAGGGAGGGACAGACCAGGGAGGGACAGACCAGGGAGGGACGGGAGGGACACACCTGGGAGGGACAGACCAAGGAGGAACGGGAGAGACAGACCAGTGCGGCCCACAGAGTTCAGACGGCCAGGGTGGCACGCATAGTTCAGGTGGCCAGGGCGGCGCGGGCAGAGCAGGACCCCAGAGTGGCATGGTCAGAGCAGGGCGCCATGGTGGCACGGGCTGGGACCTGGGAAACCCCAGATGATTAAGGTGTCCCTGTGTTTGCATAACAGATCTCGAGTGTGAGGTAGAATGAGCCAGTTGTTGAGATAGTTCAGAATGCAAATTCCCACCTCCCTCAGCGGGGTAAGGGCAGCCTCCGTGACCTTGGTAAAGGCACAGGGAGACCAAAGGGCCTTGTACAGGTATGCCTGGCCCTCGAAAGAAAACTGAAGAAACTGTCTGGGTCAAAGTAAAATGAGATATGAAGTACGTGTCGTTTAGGTCGATCGCTGCAAACCAATCCTGGGGGCAAACACACGTGAGGATGCATTTCTGCAGAAGCATCTTGAATGGAAGCTTGCGAAGACTCAATACAAGACAAGCAGATCCACGATTAGCCGTAACTCTACCTTTCTTGGGTATGGTAACATAAACGTTCACAAGGGGGAATCGAGTGGCTGGAACATTCAGACACACAATTATTTGTTATATTTAATAAATAATCTAAGAGACCCCTTACCCAACAACATACAGTAATTGGGTGCTAATGTGTCTGAAAACTACCCCCCAAAGGCCTTTTGGTTACCATGGCAAAGACCTTCCTTTCATGAAAGGAATTTAGAATTCCTATTGAAACAGACACCTAAGGACCATAAAATGGATTTCTTACCATTAAATCATAGACAAACCATTCTATGAATGCATATACCCAAGACACTGTGTATTATTACTGTTTTGTATATTGTCTTTTGTATTGTATACTGTTTTATCCATGCCTTATGATAGAACTATTAGATAATGTAGTCTTATTTGGTGGCTTGCTCAGTGAGTATGTGAAAGCAGGATGTGAGATGAGTAAGATGTTTCATTGCCTCAGCCAAAGAGTTGTGATTATCCGGCTCTGATTGGCCCTCCAATCCCACGGTTCAGCATTTTCTCTCCAATTCATTGGATTTACTGTTGTCCTCCATCTTTCCGGCTTCACCGTAGCCCCTCATTCCCCAGGTTCCATCTTAGTATGTCAATCTCCTGGCTTCTCCTTGCCTCTCCGATTCTTTGGAGACTACTACAACCCACCCAGCTCCACCTTGGTCCTCAGTCCTTCCAGGTCTGCCTCATGTCTGACTTGGTCCTCAGTCCTTCCAGGTCTGCCTCATGTCTGACTTGGTCTTCTCATCCTCTGGCTCTGCCTTTGTTTCTGGTTATATGGGCATAGTAGTCCTTTGATCCTTCTGCTCTTCCTCAGTCTCCAGTTCCTCCAGCTCTGCCTTGGTCTTCATCTCTCTGGAGCTAGGATATGTTCTCATTCCGTGGCCCCCTCCCACTACTTCCACCTACAAGGGCAATGCCCACCTAAACTGTTTTCTTCTGTGTTTGTGGTGTTGCTTGTAGGCATGAGGAGCTACCTGAGTTTTTTATTAAATGATACCTACCTTTTGCCTCTCCTTGCTATAGTTCTGGAGTTTTTAATTTTGTGTATGCCACTTAGAAAGAACAACTTTAAAAATGTCTTCAGGGCTTAACTGGTTAAGAAGGCGAGGAGGAAATGTCACAAATCATTTGTTATTTTATATTCAAGGGTTAACCCTAACCCTAGACTTTTATTTTGATAAGTTCACAGACCATTGGTTGTATTTCTGCTTCCTGTCATTTATTTCCAGCGTATCATGGTTACCTTAGTTACTAATCATTCTCAGCTGTTTCTAGTTTCTATCCTTTATGTATTCATACCTTTTGTCATCAGTTCTTGGTCAGAGGCCTATACCATAATTGCAGTTGAACAAACTCAGGGTTACAGAATTAGTTTCAAGTTGACAAAACCAAACCAATTCTATCAGGCTTTGTTGGTAATATGACGCTGATCATCAACTTTCTCTATCAAGAGTTCATGGAGCAAAATTCAAAGTTCAGCACACAAAAGTCTTACAACATGTCTTTAAAAATAATTTACTATGTAGTGACCTTTAATTTGGAGCAAGAGAAACTGGGGGAGTGACTTTATTTGCATCAGAGATGTATCACTTTGCTCACAGCAGATTGTTTCAATTTCGGTTTGATATCTCTTACCTGTTGTGGAGTGTAAGTTACTATGCGATGAACACCTTGCACGATGGTGACAGGGGGTTAGAAGTAATAAGGAAATAACACAAGATTGCGTGGCAGTGAGGCCGTGATTTTGTTATTAAAAATGATAGCCCGTAAGAAGCTTGTGATCCAAATTGGCTGTGTGCTGATTTGCAGCAAAAAAGGAGAAGGAGATCAAAATTAGGAAAAGGAGATCATTATAAAAATTATTATGATTATGCGGGGAGCAAGGATTGTGTGTTCTGCAAAGAGAGTTTGCAGTTGTCTGCAATTTTGCAAAATCTGTGAAAATCAGGGCTAAAATCGTGCAGTGTGAACACGTAAGTGAGCTCTGGTGAACATGAGAACAGGGAGCAGTTCTACAGAATTTATAAATTAGTAGAATATTTACTCTTAGGTCATTCTAAGTCAATTAGTTTGAGCATGTATGATGTAGCAAAAAACAAACAAAAAAACAAACAAACAAACAGATATTTAAAAAAAAATCCACCTACCAGTATATCTTGAGATGCAAAAAGGTTCACTTTCTGTTAAGTTATTTGCAGTAACAGCAGTGACACAAGATGTGTAATTGACTCCAGCAGTCAGATCAGTGATGAGAGTGGAAGTGTTACTAGTTTCCATTGCACTTTTGTTTGTTTTATCATCAGTCCATTTAACTTTAAATAAAGATCTATTTCCAACTGGTTCACTCCATGTCAGAAACACAGATGATGTTGTGACGTTAGACACTGTGAGGTTTCTGATCACATCTGGCTCTGTGTGAGGGAGAGAGAGACACATCGTAAAGGTTGATTAAAAAACATCACATAGGACAACAAGTAAAGTATAAATACATATAGAATGAAAAATAAACTGGTCGGCCAAATTAAGAAATAATAATTCTCTGATGTGTAGGCCTACTCTATAATGGAAGCCTTGGAAGGATATTTGTACTAAAATGAACAAAGACAACAAATGAGACAGAAGTAAATTATTTTAAACGTACTATGTACAGTAGCAAGAAACATATTTTATAATTCTACATACTGGTAAATTGTGAGATGCAGAAAGTTTCGCCTTTTGTTGATCTATCCGCTGCCACAGCAGTGATGCAGAATGTGTAAATGACTCCAGCAGTCAGATCAGTGATGAGATAGGAAGTGTTACTAGATTCATTTGTTTTATCATCAGTCCATTGAAGTGTAAAGAAAGACCTATTTCCAATTGGTTCATCCCATGTCAGAAACACAGATGATGTTGTGACGTCAAAGATTATGAGATTTCTGATCACATTTGGCTCTGTGTGGGGAGAAAAGAACAATTCACAAATGTTGATTAAAAAATAACAACAGACAGAATTAATATTAATAGAAAAGTATTAATACATAACTGGTCGGCCAAATTAAAGAATAATTGACTGACAAGGGGGGAAGGCATTATTCCAATATTTCACGAGTTCACACTTACATATAATTCATAGAGTAAATTTAATGCGTATTTGGCGTGCTGTCCGGGGGGAGGGCTTCGAGCTCGGTCTTTGGCCCGAACCCAGAGTACCCCCGTATGTAAGTGGTTAGAACTAAAAGAGCAGAAACGTGGAGAAGGGGTGGTGGAGGGATGCTGATGAACTGTCAACAAAATGGAGGTGAGACGGCTGCGTATATATACACCAGTGATGCGCGGGTTGATCCAAAATGAGCGGGTGCCCGCGGCCACCCGCGGTCACCCGCGGTTACGAGTCATCCAAAAATATTTTTAATGATATTCGGGTCACGGTCGGTCGGATCGTCAATAAATCCTTATTTACCTTTTGAATGTTGAGCGTTATTAACTTTTGAATAAATGCTGGCGCGGGACAAAATGCCCGATTTCCCAAAACGTTGAACTGAGCAATGCCATTGTACCATTTTAATAGGCTACTTTTAAACGCATTTAAAGTCAGTTTTATGTATTTTCTGAGAGGGGGCGGGATTTTTGTTGGGAAAGTCGGGGGAGAGACGCACACTTCGATTAGACTGGATAAACACATGCAGCATCTTAATTGTTAAGAAAATTAAACGAAATAAATGAATAAATCAAGCCTGTATTACATAACACTAGGCTATATCATACAGCATTCAGAAAAATAACAGTTTGCGCTCCTAAGGGCTTTCACACTTTTCCAAATGTTTTCCAAATGTGGGCTGATGAATTCTTCAAGCCGGGTCGAAACATAAACATCGCGTTCATCAATAATATGCATCTGGAGCTGAAATGGAAAATGATGGGCCGCCTCAAGAACTGCCTGCTCTCGCTGCACCTCTGAGCACCACGACAGGGCCTGAAACATTTTCTCAATGGCCCAATGAGCTACGATGAGCATTTACTACTTTTAAAAAATGCGGGTCAGGAAGCGGGTCGGGTACAATATTTTCTTCTTTTTTTTTGCGGTCCGAGTTGCGGGCGGGTTAGTTGAAAACTTCGGTCGGGTGCGGGTTGTTTATACATTGACCCGCGCATCACTGATATACACCTCTTTGTTGATTAGCTGAGTACTCTCCACCTGTGTCAATTATCTGAACGTGCTCCTCCCGAACTTTGTTTAATAAAACATCATTTAGTCTTTAATAGAAGCTTTAGATTGAGAAGGGAGCAAATGAGTCTTGGTGGACAAGGAAATAGTTCTTATGCTTTTACAATTTACTAGAAAACAATATTGGAGGAAGATGGATCAGAAGATCAGAACTCAGTTTAAATGTAGCAAGAGATATTTTATAATTCTACATACTGGTATATTGTGAGATACAGAAATGTTCTCCTTCTGTTGATCTATCCGCTGCCACAGCACTGATGCAGAATGTGTAGTTGACTCCAGCAGTCAGATCAGTGATATTATAGGATGTTTTAGTAATTTCTGTTAAATTTCCAGTTGTTTTATCACCAGTCCAATGAAGTTTGAAGAAAGATCTATTTCCAACTGGTTCATCCCATGTCAGAAACTCAGATGATGTTGTGAGGTTGGTTACTGTGAGATTCCTGATCATATTTGGCACTGTGTGTGGGGGAGAGAAAAGTAAATGATAAATAACTTCTGTACAGCACTTTCAGATACACCAGCGCTCAGTGAGTCTGTGAGCATAAGATGTTGCTGTACAGTGTTTTGCTCAAAGCAAATGGGTGAGACTTGATCACCCCTGAAGGGCATCAAGAAAACATGTAGAGGAAGTCATAGAAAGTAGCCTGCCACAGACCTATCAAAGGTCTGTCTGTTCCAGATCCATCACGCAGGGCTTTTACCCCCCAGTTTTGTTGCCTCAGCCAAAGAGTTCTAATTTTAAGGCTCTGCTTTGGCCCTCCAATCCCATGGCTCAACACTTTCTCTTCAATTCCTTGGCTCTCTGTCCTCCATTCTTTCGGCTCCACCCTTGTCCCTTGTTCCCCAGCCCTTTCTTTCAATCCCTTGGCTTCTCTTTGGCTCCACTTGGGTACTCCACTTTAGTTTTGTAGTCCATAAAAGTGCATCTATCCATCATATAACTGCTCCACATGGCTCTTGGGGGTTAATAAAGACCATCTGACCTTCTAAAACTTTATAAAGTAAATTATCTAGCTTCCACCAGATCGCCTTCCATATTCAACTTACGGAAAAAGTGTAGTGCCTCTCGCAGTTCAAAATGCTTACGCTACGTCTGACGACATTGCACACCAGTTAAGTTTTTTTTTTTTAGATCTGGCGGAAGCTAGATATTTTACTTTATAAAGTTTTAAATATGGATATTTTCTTACAAAAACGCATCGCTTCGCTTCAGAAGGCCTTTATTAACCCCCCGGAGCCGTGTGTAGCAGTTATATGATGGATAGATGCACTTTTATGGACTTCAAAAACGAAACAACAATTCACTGCCATTATAAAGCTTGGCAGAGCCAGGATATTTTTAATATAACTATGGCCTAATCCACACGTACATGGTATTTTTATAACCAGAGTTTTTCCTCCGTTTAAAAAAACAATCGCGTCTACACAAGCACAGTTTAAAAAAAATCTGTATCCACATGAAAACGCAAAACCACGCTTTGTTTGGCTGCCTGATTTCCACAAGGGTCCCATCCACGGCACCGATGCACTGAGGGATGCCATGGGCTCAGTGAAACCCTTCTACAAGTTCCTTTACTTTAGACTCAGTGACAGGTAACTGTATCACAAGAGCAGGGCGCAAGTGGACTGTAATAGCTTCACACACTTGCCTTACTATTTTGTATTATTGCATTCTGGCGCCTCTGTTCTGCAATACAATGAGATAACTGCGCATCTGTATACATGTGCAGGGGTGTAGCACAAAATCCTGGGCCCTATGCATAGGCAGTCCTGATGGGCCCCCATGTTCAATGTTAAAATATATTCCAGACTTTTCAAAGGGCCCTCTCCCTAGACGGGGCCCTGGGTAGTCAGGTCCACTTTTCCCCCCACTACCACGCCCATGTACATGTGATAAGCGCTGTTAGCATAGTTATTAAAAGCTACGTCCGCAATTGCATAGACTCGACTCATGTAAACAAAAGCGATCTGTCTCAGATCACAATCTGACGTCAAACAAAGGAGAGATCGGTGCACACTTTGACTTCACAAGCCGAAATCTCCGGTTTCACCATCTACACGACAACACTGCAACCGGAGTTTCTAAAAATCTTCACCCTGGCCAGAGTTTTCAAAAAAGTCTGGTTTCAGTAACCGGATACTGCGTTTGCGTGTAGACGAACAGCCAAACCGCGTAGAAAAAGCTTTGGTTTTGAAAATACCTGTGTTCGTGTGGACAGGGCCTATGATTGTATTCGTCTGAAAGAAGAATGTCATATACACCTAGGATGGCTTGAGGGTGAGTAAATCATGGGCTAATTTTCATTTTTGGGTGAACTAACCCTTTAATTGTCAAATAATTTTTTGTATATTTGCTCCTTAACAGGAATTTTAGACAGAGATTTATACAAAGAGGAAAGACAATAAAATGAGCTCTGGTGGAGTTGGGAACAGGGAACATTTCTACAGCATTTATGAATTTGTAAAATAATTATTCATAAGTCAAATTCAAATAGATTGAGCACGTATGATACAGCAATATATATATATATATATATATATATATATATATATATTAAAATTCTACCTACCAGTATATCTTGAGATGCGAAAAGGTTCACTTTCTGTCAAGTTATTTGCAGTAACAGCAGTGACACAAAATGTGTAACTGACTCCAGCAGTCAGATCAGTGATGAGATGGGAAGTGTTACTAGTTTCCATTGCATTTCCGTTTGTTTTATTATCAGTCCATTTAACTTTAAAGAAAGATCTATTTCCAACTGGTTCATGCCATGTCAGAAACACAGATGATGTTGTGATGTTAGACACTGTGAGATTTCTGATCACATCTGGCTCTGTGTCAGGGAGAGAGAGATCGTAAATGGTGATTAAAAAAACATCATATAGGACAACAAGTAGAAATACATAAAGGACAAAATGTGAATTGGTTTTACTTCTAATGGATTTACAAATTACTATAAGTCTATTGGTGGGTTAGAAGTAAATAATTTAAACAAACTATGCAGAAAGAAAAATATATTTTATAATTCTACATACTGGTATATTGTGAGATGCAGAAATGTTCTCCTTCTGTTGATCTATCCGCTGCCACAGCAGTGATGCAGAATGTGTAAATGACTCCAGCAGTCAGATCAGTGATATTATAGGAAATGTCACTAGTTTTTGTGTAATTTCTGTTTGTTTTATCATCATTCCATTGAAGTTTAAAGAAAGATCTATTTCCAATTGGTTCATGCCATGTCAGAAACACAGATGATGTTGTGATGTTAGACACTGTGAGATTTCTGATCACATTTGGCTCTGTGTGGGGAGAAAAGAGCAATTCAGAAATGTTGAATTAAAAAAAAAAAAGCAACAGACAAGCAAAGTATTAATAAACTGGTCGGCCAAATTATTGAATAATTAACTGACAAGGGGGGAGGAATTATTCTGATATTTACTCTAACAAAATATTTTAGTAAGGATAAAAAAATAAGGGAGCAAAAGAGTCTTGGTGAACATGCTTTTACAATTTACTAGAAAAAAATATTTATGGTCAGTATGTACTATGTAGCAAGCAACAGATTTTTTAAATTTTACATACTGGTATATTGTGAGATGCAGAAATGTTCTCCTTCTGTTGATCTATCCGCTGCCACAGCACTGATGCAGAATGTGTAATTGACTCCAGCAGTCAGATCAGTGATATTATAGGAAGTGTTAGAAATTTCTGTTACATTTCCAGTTGTTTTATCACCAGTCCAATGAAGTGTAAAGAAAGATCTATTTCCAAATGGTTCAGTCCATGTCAGAAACACAGATGATGATGTGATGTTAGACACTGTGAGATTTCTGACCACATCTGGCTCTGCGTTGGGGAGAAAATAATAATTCATAAATGTTGATAAAAAAATAACAACAGACAAGCAAAGTATTAATACATAACTGTTCGCCACATTAAAGAATAACTGACTGACAAGGGGGAAGGAATTATTCTGATATTTACTCTTTAACTAAATATTTAGGTAGAGTAAGGATTAAAAAATAAGGGAGCAAAAGAGTCTTGGTGAACATGGGAATAGTTCTAGTGCTTTTACAATTTACTAGAAAAAAATATGAATGGTCAGTATGTACAATGTAGCAAGCAACAGACTTTTTTAATTCTACATACTGGTATATTGTGAGATGCAGAAATGTTCTCCTTCTGTTGATCTATCCGCTGCCACAGCACTGATGCAGAATGTGTAATTGACTCCAGCAGTCAGATCAGTGATATTATAGGAAGTGTTAGTAATTTCTGTTACATTTCCAGTTGTTTTATAACCAGCCCAATGAAGTTTGAAGAAAGATCTGTTTCCAACTGGTTCATCCCATGTCAGAAACACAGATGATGTTGTGATGTCAGCCACTGTGATATTTCTGATCACATCTGGCTCTGCATTGGGGAGAAAATAATAATTCACAAATGTTGATTAAACACATAACAACAGACAAGCAACATATTAATACATAACTGGTCGGCCAAATTAAAGAATAACTGACTGACAAGGGGTTAGGCATTCTTGTGATATTTTATCTTTAACAGAAGCTTTTGTTAGAGAAGGGAGCAAATAAAACTTCTTGGACATGGAAATAGTTCTTATGCTTTCTACAATTTACAAGAAAAAATTATTGGTGGTCAGAAGTCAGTTTAAATGTAGCAAGAGATATTTTATAATTCTACATACTGGTATATTGTGAGATGCAGAAATGTTCTCCTTCTGTTGATCTATCCGCTGCCACAGCAGTGATGCAGAATGTGTAAATGACTCCAGCAGTCAGATCAGTGATATCATAGGAAGTTTTAGTAATATCTGTTGCGTTTCCAGTTGTTTTATCACCAGTCCAATGAAGTGTAAAGAAATATCTATTTCCAACTGGTTCATTCCATGTCAGAAACACAGATGATGTTGTGAGGTTGGTTACTGTGAGATTCCTGATCATATTTGGCACTGTGTGTGGGAGAGAAAAGTAAATGATAAATAACTTCTGTACAGCATTTTCAGATACACCAGCGCTCAGTGAGTCTGTGAGCATAAGATGTTGCTGTACAGTGTTTTGCTCAAAGCAAATGGGTGAGTCTTGATCACCCCTGAAGGGCATCAAGAAAACTGCTCGGGTTATGTATATAACCCTTGTTCCCTGAGACGACTGCATCGAGATGACACTTTGGGGATGCTCCCTTAGCATCAGCGAATCTGAAACCAGAATGCCAACTAGGCCAATCCGATTGGCGTGCGTGATGACGTAACCGTGACGGCATACCCGGAAGTATAAAAAGGGAGCTGGAACGTAATGTCGGCAGTAATCGCTCTGAAGCATGCGCTCCAGGCGCGCCGAGGTGTGGCGTCGGGATGCAGTGCTGGTTCCCCTTCTCAGGGAACAAGGGTTATATACATAACCCGAGCAGTTCCCTTTCGAGGGAACTCGCACTGCATCGAGACGACACTTTGGGGAACGAATCCCAACTAGGCCACACCGAAGGGTAGCGCCTGCCCTAGTGTGAAGCCGGAGACTGGGCACAGCTAGGACTGGAGCACACTAGCACCAGGCGTTGTAGGGAGATCCAGGCTATAGAACCTGATAAATGTGTGTGGGGTAGCCCACCCGGCCGCCTAGCAGATATCCTGCAAGGGGACCCCAGAAAGAAGGGCCACCGAAGAGGCCATGCCTCTGGTGGAATGAGCCCTCACGGCCACAGGTGAAGGCAAACTGCGCACCTGGTAGGCCATGGTAATTGCCTGGACAATCCAATTACTGATTGTCTGAGTAGACGCAGGCATTCCCTTCTTAGGTGAGCCAAAACACACCAACAGTTGTTGTGATCTCCTCCACTGTGCAGACTTCGCCAAATAAACTCTGAGCGCCCTAACCGGGCAGAGTAGGTGAAGTCTCCCCTCTTCCGCCGTCACATGAGGCGGAGGATGAAATGCCTGCAGAACCAAAGACCTGACCACCCTCGATGGCACCTTAGGCACGTAGCCCGGCCTGGGGTGTAGGATGGCTTTTACTCCTCCCGGGGCAAACTCCAGGCAGGTTGGCGTTACCGCCAAGGCCTGGAGATCTCCCACTCTCCTAAGAGAGGTAATAGCGAGGAGAAAAGCCACTTTAAGGGTCAGGTTCTTAGGTTCGGCCGACTCCAATGGCTCGAAGGGGGCCTCAGCCAAGCCTTCGAGAACCACTGCCAGGTCCCAGGTTGGAACTCTGGAATGAGCCGCAGGCCTCATCCTCCGAGCCCCACGGAGGAATTGTACAACCAGATGGTGCCTACCCAGAGGCCCATCACCCATAGGAGTGTGGAAAGCCGCAATGGCAGCCACGTACACCTTGAGTGTGGACGGGGTAAGCCCTGCAGAGAAGCGATCTTGGAGGAACTCCAGCACTGAAGCCACTGGGCAGTTAACTGGGTCCACCTCACGCTCCCTGCACCAAGTGGAAAACACATTCCACTTGAGGCTGTACAGTCTCCTCGTGGACGGAGCCCTGGAACTGAGTAAGGTCTCTATCACCTCCGCCGATAGGCCAGCCTCTAGGTACCTGGTCCCCTTAGGGGCCAGACCCACATGTTCCAAATCTCCGGGCGGGGGTAAAATATCGTACCCGCCGCCTGAGATAGGAGATCCCTCCTCAGAGGAAAATCCCACGGCTGACCTGCTAGCAGAGCTATGATATCCGAGAACCAAACTCGAGTCGGCCAACGGGGTGCTACCAGAAGTAGACTGACCCCCTGTCGCCTGACCCTCTCCAGGACTCCCGGGAGCAGAGCAATCGGGGGAAATGCGTACAGACGCAGCCTCGGCCACGTCTGAACCATGGGACGCGTGAGGGAAAACCACAGTGGGCAGTGGGACGTCTCTCGAGACGCAAACAAATCCACTTCCACTGGGCCGAACCTCTTGCATATGGCCTCCACCACCTCTGGGTGGAGTCGCCACTCCCTGGGCCTCAGCCCCTGCCTCGACAGGATGTCTGCTCCCTGATTTTGGACCCCCGGGACATACATTGCCCTGATGGACAACAGTTTCCCTTGGGACCACAGGAGGATTTGTCTGTAAAGAGGGCACAACCTCAAACCCCCCTGGTGGTTGATGTACGCTACGACAGACATATTGTCTGTCCGTACCAGGACATGTTGGCCGCGGAGGTCCGGGAAAAAGCTCCTGAGAGCCTTGTAGACCGACTTCATCTCCAGGCAATTTATGTGCCAGGAGGAATGACGGCCCTCCCACGGGCCCCTCGCAAAGCGGCCTTCCATGACCGCGCCCCAACCAGTGAGGGAGGCGTCTGTTGAAACGGATTTCCGGTTCTCCGTGTGCGGACGCGCGAGCTGCCCAGCCGCAGGTCTTTCCAGAGGCGGCTGGTGCAGCATGCGTTCGCGGGAAATCGATGTGGCCCGAAGCGCCATAGACGGCGGGATTACCACATCCATTTCCCCAGAGCGCCACAGAGGAAACAACCTTGGTTGCTCCTCTGCGGGAGGGACCGCTCTTAAAGCCCTGCCGCAGCTAGGACTTCTTCCCAGCAGCCTTCCGCGCCTGAAGGACGTTCCGTAGATCGCCCTTAGGAGCGGAAGACTGCTGCTGAGAGTGTCGCCTCTGTTGCCAGGCTCCCGGGGGAGGGGCTCTAGATGCGACGCTCTCCTTTTGCACCTTTCGGTGCGAGGAGCTGGATGACGGCTGAGGCTGTCCGCTAGGGCCAGCCTTCCCAGGTTTTGAGCGATGAGGGAGGTACTGGTGGAAGGCTGCTGACTGCTTCTTCGCCTCCTGGTGTCTGGAAACAACGGCGTTAACCGCGTCTCCAAACAACCCAGAAAGCGAAATCGGGGAGTCCAGGAGGAAGGTTTTATCCTTCTCCTTTATCCCCGACAGATTCAGCCAGAGATGCCTCTCCACAGTCACCATTGAAGCCATGGAGCGGCCGATAGCATGGGCCGTCTCCTTGGTGACGCGGAGAGACAAATCTGCAGCCTTCCTTAGCTCCAGAATATCCTCCGGAGAGGGACCATCTCCCTCGTCTAACTCCTTAAGGAGATCAGCCTGGTAGGCCTGCAGAATGGAGAGTGTGTGCAGGGAACTACCAGCCCGACCAGCCGCCATATAAGCCTTGCCCACCAATGATGAGGTGTCCCGACAGGGTTTGGTGGGCAAAACCGGAGCCTTAAGGGATGATGCAGATTCGGGTGAAAGATAGCTCTCGAGAGCCTCCTCCACCCGAGGCATCGCCCCATAGCCCGCCTCGCGTGCCCCCAGAACATTGGAATAATCCAACACCGGAGGATTTGACACACGCGAGGAATAGGGCTTCTTCCAGGATCTGCACACCTCAGTGTGTAGATCCGGGGAAAAAGGCAGGCCCCGGCGAGGTGTTTGAACCCAGTGCGAGAGGAACCGGTCATCCAGCCTACTGGGTGGCTGAATTTCCAGAGCCTCTTGTTGGCCAATTTATGTTTAATTTGGCCACAGCCCGGGTCAACACCTCTACCAACTCCTCTTGGGCGGGCGGATGAAGCGCTGAAACAATTTCTGCTTCATCCCCCGCCTCGGTGCCTATTTCCTCTGGCTCCTCGGAACCGGAGAGAACGAGCACCGGACCTCCCACCCCGGGGGAAGAAGCCGCAGAGCGGGCTTCCACACGGGGAGGAAGATCCTCGGAACTGTCAGAGGAGGATCGGGAAAGTGCCGCAGCAGTCCCGAAACCCTCTGACAAGTCCCGCTGTGAACCCCATGATCTGCGATTCCGAGCCGCCTCAGCGACCGCGGGTCCAGAACCATGGGGCTCACGAGGCTGGCCGGCCTCATCAAACACGGCCAGCCGAGAGCGGAGCACTCTGAGCATCAGCTTTTCGCAATGCTCACAAGCGGCTCCCTCGAGAGCCGCTCGAGCATGCTGAACGCCCAGACAGTGCACACACAGCAGGTGTGTATCCGAGCCCGACATATAACGAGGGCAAGGATGCACACACTGCTTGAACTCTCTCATTTTCTCTTCCATCATTCACACACTTTCTCACTGACGTACAACAATAAATAGACAGACAGTTTTTTGACACAGAGCGCTATTGCTGAAGAGCGATAACTGCCGACATTACGTTCCAGCTCCCCTTTTATACTTCTGGGTATGCCGTCACGGTTACGTCATCACGAAAGGGAAACATCTAGAGGAAGTCATAGAAAGTAGCCTGCCACAGACCTATCAAAGGTCTGTCTGTTCCAGATCCATCACGCAGGGCTTTTACCCCTCAGTTTTGTTGCCTCATCCAAAGAGTTCTAATTTTAAGGCTCTGCTTTGGCCCTCCAATCCCATGACTCAACACTTTCTCTTCAATTCCTTGGCTCTCTGTCCTCCATTCTTTCGGCTCCACCCTTGTCCCTTGTTCCCCAGCCCTGTCTTTCAATCCCTTGGCTTCTCTTTGGCTCCATTTGGGTACTCCACTTTAGTTTTGAAGTCCATAAAAGTGCATCTATCCATCATATAACTGCTCCACATGGCTCTGGGGGGTTAATAAAGACCTTCTGACCTTCTAAAACTTTATAAAGTAAATTATCTAGCTTCCACCAGATCGCCTTCCATATTCAACTTACGGAAAAAGTGTAGTGCCTCTCGCAGTTCAAAATGCTTATACTACGTCTGACGACATTGCACACCAGTTACGTTTTTTTTTTTTTTAGATCTGGCGGAAGCTAGATATTTTACTTTATAAAGTTGTAACAACAATAAGTTCTGGGGAATAATTAATTCAAATGGTATGAATATTCATGAGTTTATGAATATTATTTGCTTGTTGTACAGAAAAATTAACGTATAACGGAACCTTTAATCATTTAAACGTAACCTTTATCCAAATTGATTTCTTCATTAATTATCAATCTTACAAACCTTAAGAAATATTGATCTGTTTGATCAGGACAAATAATATGTCTTATGTTTGTACGATCTGTACTACTGAAGTAGTACTACATGAAAATCAAGCTTAAATGGGTAGCTTAGATCTTACGCTTCAGTGACTTCGAGATTTGTGAGCAAAACAATAAGGATTCAATTTAATGCAATTATTGGGTTTTAATAAAACAACTACAGAATACAAAGCTACGAATCACACGGGGGTAAATATGCATATATATAGGAGAAACAAATGATATGGTACAAACAAGGAAAAATCAAACTAACGAATAAAATCAGAGGGAAAAGAAATTATGGAAAGAGAGAATCCACGAGGGAGAGAGAGAGAGATGAGAGGGAGAGAGAGAGAGAGAGAGACAGACAGTTCACCACAGCCCTTCAGACATTTATGATTTCGTGAATCAGGATTACTTTAAGACAACCTCGTACAAGCAGTTTAAGGTGAAATATAATACTTGCATTAGGCTCTCTCGTGTACGTGTCTGAGTTCGAATCGTCGTGGAAGTTCGCTACGGAGGCGAGTGTCTGGGAGAATAGCTGTGAAGTTCAGGAAAGTTGCTCCAGAAGTTTGCCGGTCTTTCTCTCTCTTGGCTTGGTGCCAAAGGGGATCCTTCTCTCAAGGGGAGGGGGCGAAGGGCTTTCCTCGTAGTGGCGGAGTGCGAGGAGTTAATGATAAACTTCTGCTCTTATAGATGGAGTGGCCGAGCCCGACTTATGGAGAGATCCAATCACATCCGTGGAGAGAGAGAGCGCGCGTGTTTCATTGTTCTCTGAACTCCCCTCCTCTGAGTTAATCAATAGGGTGGAAATTCTAAGCCTCTATTTCTTTAGAACGCTGGTATTTCTAAAATGATGCATCTTGTTGTGATTTTTGGTCAAGATTTGGCATAGTCATATTTTTGCGATAACAGAGATACTAAGAACGGTCATTCTGCGATTTGTGCGTCCCGATATACAAGATTATCACAGTTACTGGCATACAGGTTTTGATTTACCACAGTAAACATCCTAGTTATTCTAATACATTGTATAAAGACATGAACTCAACGGAATATATATATTTGAACATTATTAAGACAGTTCTTTAAGTCCCATGTTTTAAGTAACACGTGTTGTGCAAGAGTTGTCTTCTTTCCTGCGTGCTATGTATGTGCGTTTGCGGAGTGAAGTCATGTGAATGCCTTTAGGCGGTACCATGCGCTGGACATCATGGCTCCATTCTTTGTCCGGGTTGTTAATTAACTTGATATCCTGATCACACACAACATGTCCTTTGTTCGTGGTCGATTTGATTAGGAAAGTCACGAGAGACTGTGCAAAGGCCTATCGAGTGATGTATTCGGCCCAAAATCTGATTGAATCGGGTCATTGTTGCTACAAAGTTTTAAATATGGATATTTTCTTACAAAAACGCATCGCTTCACTTCAGAAGGCCTTTATTAACCCCCCGGAGCCGTGTGTAGCAGTTATATGATGGATAGATGCACTTTTATGGACTTCAAAAAACGAAACAACAATTCACTGCCATTATAAAGCTTGGCAGAGCCAGGATATTTTTAACATAACTATGGCCTAATCCAAACGTACATGGTATTTTTATAACCAGAGTTTTTCCTCCGTTTAAAAAAACAATCACGTCTACACAAGCACAGTTTAAAAAAAATCTGTATCCACATGAAAACGCAAAACCACGCTATGCTTGGCTGCCTGATTTCCACAAGGGTCCCATCCACGGCACCGATGCACTGAGGGATGCCATGGGCTCAGTGAAACCCTTCTACAAGTTCCTTTACTTTAGACTCAGTGACAGGTAACTGTATCACAAGAGCAGGGCGCAAGTGGACTGTAATAGCTTCACACACTTGCCTTACTATTTTGTATTATTGCATTCTGGCGCCTCTGTTCTGCAATACAATGAGATAACTGCGCATCTGTATACATGTGATAAGCGCTGTTAGCAGAGTTAAAAGCTACGTCCGCCATTGCATAGACTCGACTCATGTAAACAAAAGCGATCTGTCTCAGAGGACAATCTGACGTCAAACAAAGGAGAGATCGGTGCACACTTTGACTTCACAAGCCAAAATCTCCGGTTTCACCATCTACTCGACAACGCTGCAACCGAAGTTTCTAAAAATCTTCACCCTGGCCAGAGTTTTCAAAAAAGTCTGGTTTCAGTAACCGGATACTGCGTTTGCGTGTAGACGAACAGCCAAACCACGTAGAAAAAGCTTTGGTTTTGAAAATACCTGTGTTCGTGTGGACAGGGCCTATGATTGTATTCGTCTGAAAGAAGAATGTCATATACACCTAGGATGGCTTGAGGGTGAGTAAATCATGGGCTAATTTTCATTTTTGGGTGAACTAACCCTTTAATTGTCAAATATTTTTTTATATATTTGCTCCTTAACAGGAATTTTAGCCAGAGATTTATACAAAGAGGAAAGACAATAAAATGAGCTCTGGTTGAGTTGGGAACAGGGAACATTGCTACAGCATTTATGAATTTGTAAAATAATTATTCATAAGTCATATTCAAATAGATTGAGCACGTATGATACAGCAATATATATATATATATATATATATATATATATATATATATATATATATATATATATATATATATATATATATATATATATATATATATATATATATATAAAATTCTACGTACCGATATATTTTGAGATGCAAAAAGGTTCACTTTCTGTTAAGTTTTTTGCAGTAACAGCAGTGACACAAAATGTGTAATTGACTCCAGCAGTCAGATCAGTGATGAGATGGGAAGTGTTACTAGTTTGCATTGCATTTCCGTTTGTTTTATCATCAGTCCATTTTACTTTAAAGAACGATCTATTTCCAATTGGTTCATGCCATGTCAGAAACACAGATGATGTTGTGATGTTAGACACTACAAGATTTCTGATCACATCTGGCTCTGTGTGAGGGAGAGAGAGATCGTAAATATTGATTAAAAAACATCATATAGGACAACAAGTAGAAATACATAAAGGACAAAATGTGAATTGGTGTTACTTCTAATGGATTTACAAATTTCTATAAGTCTATTGGTGGGTTAAAAGTAAATAATTTAAACAAACTATGCAGAAAGAAAAATATATTTTATAATTCTACATACTGGTATATTGTGAGATGCAGAAATGTTCTCCTTCTGTTGATCTATCCGCTGCCACAGCACTGATGCAGAATGTGTAATTGACTCCAGCAGTCAGATCAGTGATATTATAGGATGTTTTAGTAATTTCTGTTACATTTCCAGTTGTTTTATCACCAGTCCAATGAAGTGTAAAGAAATATCTATATTCAATTGGTTCATTCCATGTCAGAAACACAGATGATGTTGTGATGTTAGACACTGTGAGATTTCTGATCACATTTGGCTCTGCGTTGGGGAGAAAATAATAATTCTTTAATGTTGATAAAAAAATAACAACAGACAAGCAACATATTAATACATAACTGGTCGGCCAAATTAAAGAATAACTGACTGACAAGGGGGAAGGAATTATTCTGATATTTACTCTTTAACTAAATATTTAGATAGAGTAAGGATTAAAAAATAAGGGAGAAAAAGAGTCTTGGTGAACATGGGAATAGTTCTAGTGCTTTTACAATTTACTAGAAAAAAATATTTATGGTCAGTATGTACTATGTAGCAAGCAACAGATTTTTTTAATTTTACATACTGGTATATTGTGAGATGCAGAAATGTTCTCCTTCTGTTGATCTATCCGCTGCCACAGCACTGATGCAGAATGTGTAACTGACTCCAGCAGTCAGATCAGTGATATTATAGGATGTTTTAGTAATTTCTGTTACATTTCCAGTTGTTTTATCACCAGTCCAATGAAGTGTAAAGAAATATCTATATCCAACTGGTTCATTCCATGTCAGAAACACAGATGATGTTGTGAGGTTGGTTACTGTGAGATTCCTGATCATATTTGGCACTGCGTGTGGGAGAGAAAAGTAAATGATAAATAACTTCTGTACAGTATTTTCAGATACACCAGCGCTCAGTGAGTGTGTGAGCATAAGATGTTGCTGTACAGTGTTTTGCTCAAAACAAAGGGGTGAGACTTGATCCCCTTTGAAGGACATCAAGAAAACATGTAGAGGAAGTCGTAGAAGACCCTCAGTCAAAGGCCCTCTGTCCCAGAACCAGCGCTCTGGGCTTTTATCCCAACCCCAAAAGCTCTACTTGACATAAACACAACTATCATTATCCCAGCTAAAGAAGACATTTCTCCTCATCCTCTTCTGGTTCTGTCCAGCATGATAGACTCCATGGTTCCACCCAGATTCATAACTCCTCATCGTCCGCTGGTTCCATCTTGTTTTCAACCTCTCCTGAGTCTTTATCCTTCTCTGGCAGTGAACGCCGGTCCTTCTGCTTTGCCAGCTCACCAAGAAACTTCCCATCTCACTGGCTTGCCCACAGTCTCTTGGCCCACCAGAGTCACTATGGTTCTGTTTTGTTGCCTCAGCCAAAGAGTTCTGATTCTCTGGCTCTGATTTGGTCCCCTAATTCCACGGCTCCACACTTTCTCTCCAATTCCATAGCTCTACTTTTGTCCTCCATTCTTACAGCTTCACCCATCCCTTGTTCCCACAGCTCCGTATTGGAGCTCCCCCTTGGTCTTCATTTCCCTGGAGCTGGGATATATATATATATGTATATATATATATATATATATATATTAGGGATCGACCGATGCCGATTTTTTTAGTGCCGATGCCTATACCGATTTTTTTTCATCAGCCTTAGCCGATGAGCGATACGGGCTGCCGATTTTCTTGAGCCCATATTTGGAGACGATACTGTTTTTGCTCCCTCAATTTACATAATAAAAATGACACAATGATCATGATGATAACAATGTTACTAGTCTCAATTTAAAAAAGGAACATTTATTGTACTAAAAATATATATATATATATTTAACAAATAGTAAAAACAGGCAAGGTAACAAGTAAAAAAAGAGTTCAGTGCTGAAAATAAATTCTGAAAATAAATATTTAAGCATATTAAAAATGTAATTAAAAGTATGATGCAGCAACAACAACAAAAAAAAAAAAAAAATATATATATATATATATATATATATATATATTTAAATTCTACCTACCAGTATATCTTGAGATGCAAAAAGGTTCACTTTCTGTTAAGTTATTTGCAGTAACAGCAGTGACACAAAATGTGTAATTGACTCCAGCAGTCAGATCAGTGATGAGATGGGAAGTGTTACTAGTTTTCATTGCATTTCCGTTTGTTTTATCATCAGTCCATTTAACTTTAAAGAAAGATCTATTTCCAATTGGTTCATGCCATGTCAAAAACACAGATGATGTTGTGATGTTAGACACTACAAGATTTCTGATCACATCTGGCTCTGTGTGAGGGAGAGAGAGATCGTAAATGGTGATATTAAAAAAAACATAACACAGGACACGAGTAGAAATGCATATAGGACGAGAAATTAACTGGTCACCAAATTAAGGAGTAATAGACTGACAAGGGGGAAGGCATTTTTTCTGATATGTACTCTATAATGTGAGCTTTGGAATGATATTTGTACTAAAATGAATGAAGACAGCGCATGAGTGGGACTGAACATGGGTATAGTTATAGTGCATTTACAAATTATTAGAAAATATCTATTGGTGGGTCAGAAGTCAATTAGTTTAACATGTACTATTTACAGTAGCAAGAAACATATTTTATAATTCTACATACTGGTATATTGTGAGATGCAGAAAATTTCTCCTTCTGTTGATCTATCCGCTGCCACAGCAGTGATGCAGAATGTGTAATTGACTCCAGCAGTCAGATCAGTGATATTATAGGAAGTGTTAGAAATTTCTGTTACATTTCCAGTTGTTTTATCACCAGTCCATTGAAGTTTAAAGAAAGATCTATTTCCAATTGGTTCATACCATGTCAGAAACACAGATGATGTTGTGACGTTAGAGTCTATGAGATTTCTGATCACATTTGGCTCTGCGTTGGAGAGAAAATAATTATTCACAAATATTGATTAAAAAAATTACAAAAGACAAGCAAAGTATTAATACATAACTTTTCGGCCAAATTAAAGAATAATTGACTGACAAGGGGTAAGGCTTTCTTCTGATATTTAGTCTTTAACAGAAGCTTTCGTTAGAGAAGGGAGCAAATAAAACTTGTTGGACATGGAAATAGTTCTCATGCTTTTTACAATTTACAAGAAAAAAATATTTGTGGTCAGAAGTCAGTTTAAATATAGCAACAGATATTATATAATTCTACATACTGGTATATTGTGAGATGCAGAAAGTTTCTCCTTTTATTGAATTATCCGCTGCCACAGCACTGATGCAGAATGTGTAATTGACTCCAGCAGTCAGATCAGTGATATTATAAGAAGTGTCACTAGTTTTTGTGTTTGTTTTATCATCAGTCCATTGAAGTTTAAAGAAAGATCTATATCCAATTGGTTCACTCCATGTCAGAAACACAGATGATGTTGTGATGTTAGACACTTTGAGATTTCTGATCACATCTGGCTCTGCGTGGGGAGAAAAGAGCAATTCACAAATGTTGATTTAAAAAAAACAAAACAACAACAACAGACAAGCAAAGTATTAATACAAATAGGAGGAAATGTGAACTGGTCAGCCAAATGAGAGAATAATTGACTGACAAGGGAGAATGCATTATTCTGATATTTACTCTTTAACAGAATATTTAGATAGAGATTTGCACACAAAAAATAAGGGAGCAAAAGAGTCTTGGTGGACATGGAAATAGTTCTAGTGCTTTTACAATTTATTAGAAATAAATATGGATGGTCAGTATGTACTTTGTAGCAAGCAACAGATATTTTAAATTCTACATACTGGTATATTGTGAGATGCAGAAATGTTCTCCTTCTGTTGATCTATCCGCTGCCACAGCACTGATGCAGAATGTGTAACTGACTCCAGCAGTCAGATCAGTGATATTATATGATGTGTTAGTAATTTCTTTTACATTTCCAATTGTTTTATCAGTCCGATGAAGTTTGAAGAAAGATCGATTTCCAGTTGGTTCATCCCATGTCAGAAACACAGATGATGTTGTGATGTTAGACACTGTGAGATTTCTGATCACATCTGGCTCTGTGTGAGGGAGAAAGAGATCGTAAATGGTGATATTAAAAAAAACATCACACAGGACACGAGTAGAAATACATATAGGACGAAACGTTAACTGGTCACCAAATTAAGGAGTAATAGACTGACAAGGGGGAAGGCATTTTTTTCTGATATGTACTCTATAATGTGAGCTTTGGAATTATATTTGTACTAAAATGAATGAAGACAGCGCATGAGTGGGACTGAACATGGGTATAGTTATAGAGCTTTTACAAATTATTAGAAAATATCTATTGGTGGGTCCGAAGTCAATTAGTTTAACTTATACTACGGGGCCGTTGAATGCTTGAATCTGATTGGCTGATGAACGTTCTGAGGTGTGCAGTTATTTTCTGGGAGACGCACAGCGAACGTAGTTCCAGGCAGCTCTCTTGACCGCATTACAGTTCCATATCACTGCGCATAGTTAACTGTAATAACGGAAATTACAGGACTAAAAAACAACAATATGACAGACGATTTTCCTAAAGTAAATCTTAATATTTACAGTGAATATAAAACGTTCAACAACTGGGCGGCAGCAGTATTAGACAGTCCAGATGAAAAACAACAAAGGCAAGCTTTTCTGTCTCATTACTGAAATCACACATGCTCGCACACGCACTACAGTTTACACAAAAAGCTGTCAGCGCTGCCCTGACGATTTGATCAGTTCGCCTATATAGTGGAGCAACTTAAAGGCTACACGTGACATTTTTTCACTAGCGAGGTAATAACAGCGCTGTTTAGAGACGCACAGAGGGAACCTAGTTCACACAAGCGCTCTTTCTCTCTCTCTCTCTCTCTCTCTCTCTCTCTCTCTCTCTCTCTCTCTCTCTCTCTCTCTCTCTCTCTCTCTCTGTCGCTCTCATTCTCTTTCTAATAACTTTATTAATAACTGCAGTAGAATGCTATCAACGGCTCAAGCCTTCGTTAACAGCTTTAAAATGACGTTTCGGAACTAGCAAAAGAGCTGTTGGATGAGACGCGGAAGAAATAGTCCTACTCACAATAGCGATATAAGTACAAAAACCGGACGAATCCCATTAAATATATTATCGGATCGATGTCTTGAGGTGTGGTAACCGTAGCATAAGCGGAATAATTGACTCCAGGCCGTTCAATTATTAGAATGATAATGCACACCCGAGGTGTAACGGCCACTCCGTTTCGCGTCGTGACCGCATCACCACCTCGGGTGTGCATTATCATTCTAATAATTGGACGGCCCGTCGTCAATTATTTCTTACATGTACTATTTACAGTAGCAAGAAACATATTTTATAATTCTACATACTGGTATATTGTGAGATGCAGAAATGTTCTCCTTCTGTTGATCTATCCGCTGCCACAGCAGTGATGCAGAATGTGTAATTGACTCCAGCAGTCAGATCAGTGATATTATAGGAAGTATTAGAAATTTCTGTTACATTTCCAGTTGTTTTATCACAAGTCCAATGAAGTTTGAAGAAAGATCTATATCCAACTGGTTCAGTCCATGTCAGAAACACAGATGATGTTGTGACGTTAGACACTGTGAGATTTCTGATCACATCTGGCTCTGTGTGGGGAGAAAAGAGCAATTCACAAATGTTGATTTTAAAAAAACTGCAACATATAAGCAAAATATTAATACATTAATACATAGGAGGAAATTTGAACTGGTCGGCCAAATGAATGAATAATTGACTGACACAGTAGAAGGCATTATTCTGATATTTACACTTTAACAGAATATTTAGATAGAGATTTGCACAAAAAATAAGGGAGAAAAAGAGTATTGGTGAACATGGGAATAGTTCTAGTGCTTTTACAATTTACTAGAAACAAATATGGATGGTCAGTATGTACTATGTAGCAAGCAGCAGATATTTTACATTCTACATACGGGTATATTGTGAGATGCAGAATTTTTCTCCTTCTGTTGATCTATCCGCTGCCACAGCACTGATGCAGAATGTGTAATTGACTCCAGCAGTCAGATCAGTGATATTATAGGATGTTTTAGTAATTTCTGTTTCATTCTGATATACGTATGTTCTCCTCCCATGGCTCTGGCCCTCCCTCCCATTACTATGTAGTGATTTTACTTTAAGCCACCCAGGGACCCCATTTATGTAGTGATTGGTACTCGCGTCACCGCTGACGTTGCTTTTTAGATCACACGTCAGTGAAGAACCAGGAGGTCCACCAATTGACCGTTCGCAAAGACCCGCCCCCTTTAGTTACTGTTGCTATGTCCGACAAGCCATGGCGCTCTCACACCACACACGTTCTCACGTAGAGAAAATACATCACGGAGCAAAGAGGACACTGACAACACTCAGACAGACAGGACAGAGCCAGTTACTTTTGATATGAAACAAAGTCTCAACTTTGAAATTGTCATATTTTTAAGAAATTTAAATACAGTTTTGTGGCTCTTTAATGTATCGTGATCGCTGTAGCGCCTCAGTTAAAGCTGCTCGCGAACTGATTATATCTTCCTTGTAGTTCATTGATAAGCATGAAATAAACATGAATGAACACTAAAAGAAATGTTGTTTCAACCGCGGAAACACTTCAGTACACACCGTTTTTCCAAGTTCAAGTCCACCGACGTTAATCTACTAACTCTCCTGACTGCTTTGTCGGACAAACAGCAGATTCGGCGATGTGATTGGTCAGATCGTCTGTCAATCAAACTTCAATACAGTTGAAAAAAAAAGGCGAAGGGTGAATTGATCAATTGATCAGCACTAATAGCTGATTGGTGAAACAACCGGTAAGGGGCAAAAATCAATACTGATTAGTTTTTCTGGGTTGCGCCCATTGCTGGAGCGGCTGAGAATGGTCCGCTGTCATCACACAGTATGAGAGCGGGCCTCTAGAGGCGAAATCACTGACGCCTCGTGCTGCTTGTTTTGACACATGATGCTGTGCACTGCGCAGAGAGCGCTGACACATCAGGTGCGCATTTAAAGCAAAAATGTGTATACAGCACACTACAGTACATGTTGCCATATCAGTATAAAGTACAATTTTTGGTGACTAGATGCAGCATTAGCAGAGAAAGAACAACAGTATGTTTGTTTGCCGTCGAGGCTGAGAGGACGCTAACATTAGAAGTACCTCAAGCATTTAAAACAATGTGACAAAAATACACAAAAGTCCGACCCAAATGTTTAATTTCACAGTTGTTACCATCTATTTGCATTTCACGAGTTTGTGTGCCCATATAATCTTGGCAAAAGTGGTAAACGGATTTGGCTTGCTGTCTGCTATAGAGGGGCTCGGAGAGGATATTCTACCCGAGCTCCGATTGCCCCCCTATAACAGGCAAAATTGTTCAAAAGGGAGGAGCCGGGGAGGAGGAGGGATGCTGCAAGAACTAACAACGGGAAGAGGTAAGCTGCTGGCTTTATACCTTGGTATTAATTGGAAGATTAGATGGGCGTACTTCCTCCCGAAATTACGTTTAGTAACTTCACTTCACGAGTTTGTGTGCCCATATAATCTTGGCAAAAGTGGTAAACGGATTTGGCTTGCTGTCTGCTATAGAGGGGCTCGGAGAGGATATTCTACCCGAGCTCCGATTGCCCCCCAAAAACATAAATGCATAAATAGACAGCAAGCACGAATATGGGAATTGGAACAGCTCATGATTACTTAAGAATCTGCATAATTATTTCAATATAGTCCAGAACCCCCCCAAAAAATGGAAAAGATGGAATGGAAAAAAATGCCACTGCAGCAGCATTGAGGTAGGCAGGTAACTACCGTGGCAGTTTATAAAACAGCTGAGGTGTTGCAGCGACTGAATGGGATAGAGTGGGGCACTGCAGCGGCAGTCTCAAATTGGCAGGGCACTGCAGCGGCAGTCTCGAATTGGCAGGGCACTGCAGCGGCAGTCTCGAATTGCAGGGCACTGCATCAAATTGGCGGGGCACTGCAGCGGCAGTCTCAAATTAGCGGGGCACTGCAGTGGCAGTCTCAAATTGGCAGGGCACTGCAGCAGCAGTCTCGAATTGGCAGGGCACTGCAGCGGCAGTCTCGAATTGGCAGGGCACTGCAGCGGCAGTCTCAAATTGGCAGGGCACTGCAGCGGCAGTCTCAAATTGGCGGGGCACTGCAGCGGCAGTCTCAAATTAGCGGGGCACTGCAGCGGCAGTCTCAAATTGGCAGGGCACTGCAGCGGCAGTCTCAAATTGGCGGGGCACTGCAGCGGCAGTCTCAAATTAGCGGGGCACTGCAGCGGCAGTCTCAAATTGGCGGGGCACTGCAGCGGCAGTCTCAATTGGCAGGCACTGCAACGGCAGTCTCAAATTGGCGGGGCACTGCAGCGGCAGTCTCAATTGGCAGGCACTGCAACGGCAGTCTCAAATTGGCGGGGCACTGCAGCGGCAGTCTCAAATTGACGGGGCACTGCAGCGGCAGTCCTCAAATTGGCGGGGCACTGCAGCGGCAGTCTCAATTGGCGGGCACTGCAGCGGCAGTCTCAAGCCAGCAGTAGTATCAAGTGAAGTGGAGCACGACACAGCAACATCGATAAAACAAGGTTTACAGGCACAAGTTGGCTTGAGTTTCGAAGGGCAGCTACCCTTAAAGAGAAGTGAGATTTAGATGGGCTTGTTTGATGAGGCTGAGGTCAGATCGAATGTAAGACTGAAAGGCGTCTGAGGACCACCGTCCCAGTAGTTTGATTTGATGGTCTGGCAGACCTTTTTGGGCTGCGGTTGTGGCTGCTCCCAATACGAAAGGAGTGAGATGAAAACAAGTGAGCTTGGATACCAGAGTGGGTGAGGATGTGTTTAAGCTTTTTATGGAACCAATGCCTGGTGACAGGAAGGTTGTTCTCATCAATGAAAAGTGGGTCAAGCTGAGAGGAGATCTGAGCCTCCCTGTGTGCAAGGAAGAAGGAAGAGATTGATATGGCTGGATGGGTGTCGGGAGATTGAAGATATGGATGAAATGACCGTTTTTTAATTGATCAGTTTTGCTGTGTTTGATCAGGAAACGGATGGTGTCCTTGTCTAAAACTTGGAGGTCGGAGAAGGTTGGATGGATGGCTGGGTTGAATTTAGAATTGGTTGTGAATTCAGACACTCTGAGGAATCCAAAAAAGGCCAGGGTAAACATAGCGTCTAGAGTTCTTGCTGTTTCTGGGGGCATGTGACCAGAGCGGAGGAAGGTCAGACATTAGCTAAAAGATCAATGGTTAGAGGTTGCCTGGAATCAGGATGAGTAGGGTTGGTTTTTTGAATTCCTTTGATTAGGAGTGTGATCTGGGGGTTTGTTATGGCAGGACATGGATGGCCGTAGATTAGTTTGAAGAAAAATTGAATGCCACTGAGATAGACTTTGATGGTACTGGGTTGGATGGACTAGATCTGGTGGAGATATGAGATGAATGAAGAAATTTGAAAGGAGGGAAAAGTTGGGGAAAAACTGGTTGTAGGAGGAATGGAATTGTTTGAAAGCTCTCCAAGCTGTCCAGTAAGATTGCAGTGTTCTGGGTGAGAGAGCGTGAAATATCGAATCCAGAGATGAAGTGTGGGAGGTGTTTGAGTGGGTGAGTTACTGGAATATCAAGTCTGAATAGGGAGGAACTGGGGTTGGATCTGGGTCCGCCTCCGGGGCTAATGCTCTGAATTTCTGAAAGAGAAAGCGAGAGAGTGCGTCAGCAATTTGGTTTTGGTGGCCTGGAATATGGACAGCTTTGAAGATGAATTGTTTACAGGCAGATAACCAGGTGAGGCGTCTCAAGAGGGGCATGATTTCAGGGGAATTTGAACGGCCTTTGTTGATGCAGTGTACAGTGGCTAGATTATCACAGTGGAATTCTATGTTTTTAGAAGACCATTCGTGACCCCACAAATATGCAGCTATGACGATGGGATAAAGCTCAAAAAGAGCTGAGGATGCAACATGTTGGTTTAACATGGAGAGCTCAGGAGGCCAGGTTGAAGCGAACCAATGAGTCTTGTAGAATCCTCCAAAGCCTACTGAGGGAGCGGCATCTGTAAACAGCGGGAGATCACAAGGTTGAGATTGAAAGTCATCGTAAAAGAAGGTAA
>JARQWZ010008220.1:0-28903 GCA_033150135.1 Gobio occitaniae
AGTCCATTTTTGACATACTGAACTATTTTCAGGCCAAAGAGTTCTCAATTTTAACATTTGCATGCTCATTGACTCCGTCTGATGTGACATCAGCGAGACCTGCATTCATATTTGACGTACTGAACATTTTTCAAGTCAATGAGACCTCGATCTTGAACTTTCTATACATACTCATACACTGCTTCGGCTGTTATATCAGCTAGACAGTAGTCCATTTAGACCTATTAAACATCTTTCAGGCCAAAGAGGCCTTGATCTTGAATTTCCTATATAGACTAATTGAGGCCTTCCGATGTCTCATCAACCATACTGTAGTCCAATTTTGACCTATTGAACAAATTTCAGGCCAAAGAGGCCTTAATCTTGAATTTCCCATATAGACTAATTGAGGCCTTCTGATGTCTCATCAACCATGCAGAAGTCCAATTTTGACCTATTGAACATATTTCAGACCAAAGAGGCCTTGATCTTGAACTTTCTATACATACTCATTGACTGCTTCTGATGTTACATCGTGCATACATACTTCATATTTTTACCTATTGAACGTATTTCAGGCCAAAGAGGCTTTGATCTTGAATTTCCTATGTAGACTAATTGAGGACTTCTGATGTCTCTTCAACCTTACAATAGTCCAATTTTGACCTATTGAACATATTTCAGGCCAAAGAGGCTTTGATCTTGAATTTCCTATATAGACTAATTGAGGCCTTCCGATGACTCATCAACCATACTGTAGTCCAATTTTGACCTATTGAACAAATTTCAGGCCAAAGAGGCCTTAATCTTGAATTTCCCATATAGACTAATTGAGGCCTTCTGATGTCTCATCAAACATGCAGAAGTCCAATTTTGACCTATTGAACATATTTCAGGCCAAAGAGGCCTTGATCTTGAACTTTCCATACATACTCATTGACTGCTTCTGATATTACATTGTGCATACAGTAGTTCATATTTTGACCTATTGAACGTATTTCAGGCCAAAGAGGCTTTGATCTTGAATTTTCTATGTAGACTAATTGAGGACTTCTGATGTCTCTTCAACCATACAATAGTCCAATTTTGACCTATTGAACATATTTCAGGCCAAAGAGGCTTTGATCTTGAATTTCCTATATAGACTAATTAAGGCCTTCTGATGTCTCGTCAACAATATAGTAGTCTATATCTAACATAGTGAACTATTTTCAGGCCAAAGAGTTCTCAATCTTGAATTTCCTATATAGACTAATTGAGGCCTTCTGATCTCTTGTCAACCATACAATAGTCCAATTTTGACCTGTTGAACATATTTCAGGCCAAAGAGGCTTTGATCTTGAATTTCCTATATAGACTAAATGAGGCCTTCGGATGTCTCGTCAACCATACTGAAGTCCAATTTTGACCTATTGAACATAGTTCAGGCTAAAGAGGCCTTGATCTTGAATTTCCTATATAGACTAATTAAGGCCTTCTGATGTCTCGTCAACAATATAGTAGTCCATTTTTGACATACTGAACTATTTTCAGGCCAAAGAGTTCTCAATTTTAACATTTGCATGCTCATTGACTCCGTCTGATGTTACATCAGCGAGACCTGCATTCATATTTGACGTACTGAACATATTTCAAGTCAATGAGACCTCGATCTTGAACTTTCTATTCATACTCATAGACTGCTTCGGCTGTTATATCAGCTAGACAGTAGTCCATATTTGACCTATTAAACATCTTTCAGGCCAAAGAGGCCTTGATCTTGAATTTCCTATATAGACTAATTGAGGCCTTCCGATGGCTCATCAACCATACTGTAGTCCAATTTTGACCTATTGAACAAATTTCAGGCCAAAGAGGCCTTAATCTCGAATTTCCCATATAGACTAATTGAGGCCTTCTGATGTCTCATCAACCATGCAGAAGTCCAATTTTGACCTATCGAAAATATTTCAGGCCAAAGAGGCCTTGATCTTGAACTTTCTATACATACCCATTGACTGCTTCTGATGTTACATCGTGCATACAGTAGTTCATATTTTGAACTATTGAACGTATTTCAGGCCAAAGAGGCTTTGATCTTGAATTTTCTATGTAGACTAATTGAGGACTTCTGATGTCTCTTCAACCATACAATAGTCCAATTTTGACCTATTGAACATATTTCAGGCCAAAGAGGCTTTGGTCTTGAATTTCCTATATAGACTAATTAAGGCCTTCTGATTTCTCGTCAACAATATAGTAGTCTATATATAACATAGTGAACTATTTTTAGGCCAAAGAGTTCTCAATCTTGAATTTCCTATATAGACTAATTGAGGCCTTCTGATGTCTCGTCAACCATACTGAAGTCCAATTTTGACCTATTGAACATAGTTCAGGCTAAAGAGGCCTTGATCTTGAATTTCCTATATAGACTAATTAAGGCCTTCTGATGTCTCGTCAACAATATAGTAGTCCATTTTTGACAGACTGAACTATTTTCAGGCCAAAGAGTTCTCAATTTAACATTTGCATGCTCATTGACTCCGTCTGATGTTACATCAGTGAGACCTGCATTCATATTTGACGTACTGAACATATTTCAGGTCAATGAGACCTCGATTTTGAACTTTCTATACATACTCATAGACTGCTTCGGCTGTTATATCAGCTAGACAGAAGTCCATATTTGACCTATTAAACATCTTTAAGGCCAAAGAGGCCTTGATCTTGAATTTCCTACATAAACTAATTGAGGCCTTCCGATGTCTCATCAACCATACTGTAGTCCAATTTTGACCTATTGAACAAATTTCAGGCCAAAGAGGCCTTAATCTTGAATTTCCCATATAGACTAATTGAGGCCTTCTAATGTCTCATCAACCATGCAGAAGTCCAATTTTGACCTATTGAGCATATTTCAGACCAAAGAGGCCTTGATCTTTAACTTTCTATACATACTCATTGACTGCTTCTGATGTTACATCGTGCATACAGTAGTTCATATTTTGACCTATTGAACGTATTTCAGGCCAAAGAGGCTTTGATCTTGAATTTCCTATATAGACTAATTAAGGCCTTCTGATGTCTCGTCAACAATATAGTAGTCTATATATAACATAGTGAACTATTTTCAGGCCAAAGAGTTCTCAATCTTGAATTTCCTATATAGACTAATTGAGGCCTTCTGATCTCTTGTCAACCATACAATAGTCCAATTTTGACCTATTGAACATATTTCAGGCCAAAGAGGCTTTGATCTTGAATTTCCTATATAGACTAATTAAGGCCTTCTGATGTCTCGTCAACAATATAGTAGTCTATATATAACATAGTGAACTATTTTCAGGCCAAAGAGTTCTCAATCTTGAATTTCCTATATAGACTAATTGAGGCCTTCTGATCTCTTGTCAACCATACAATAGTCCAATTTTGACCTGTTGAACATATTTCAGACCAAAGAGGCTTTGATCTTGAATTTCCTATATAGACTAATTGAGGCCTTCTGATGTCTCGTCAACCATACTGAAGTCCAATTTTGACCTATTGAACATAGTTCAGGCTAAAGAGGCCTTGATCTTGAATTTCCTATATAGACTAATTAAGGCCTTCTGAATTCTCATCAACAATATAGTAGTCCATTTTTGACATACTGAACTATTTTCAGGCCAAAGAGTTCTCAATTTTAACATTTGCATGCTCATTGACTCCGTCTGATGTTACATCAGTGAGACCTACATTCATATTTGACGTACTGAACATATTTCAGGTCAAAGAGACCTCGATTTTGAACTTTCTATACAAACTCATAGACTGCTTCGGCTGTTATATCAGCTAGACAGTAGTCCATATTTGACCTATTAAACATCTTTAAGGCCAAAGAGGCCTTGATCTTGAATTTCCTATATAAACTAATTGAGGCCTTCCGATGTCTCATCAACCATACTGTAGTCCAATTTTGACCTATTGAACAAATTTCAGGCCAAAGAGGCCTTAATCTTGAATTTCCCATATAGACTAATTGAGGCCTTCTAATGTCTCATCAACCATGCAGAAGTCCAATTTTGACCTATTGAGCATATTTCAGGCCAAAGAGGCCTTGATCTTGAACTTTCTATACATACTCATTGACTGCTTCTGATGTTACATCGTGCATACAGTAGTTCATATTTTGACCTATTGAACGTATTTCAGGCCAAAGAGGCTTTGATCTTGAATTTCCTATATAGACTAATTAAGGCCTTCTGATGTCTCGTCAACAATATAGTAGTCTATATATAACATAGTGAAGTATTTTCAGGCCAAAGAGTTCTCAATCTTGAATTTCCTATATAGACTAATTGAGGCCTTCCGATGTCTCATCAACCATACAATAGCCCAATTTTGACCTATTGAACATATTTCAGGCCAAAGAGGCTTTGATCTTGAATTTCCTATATAGACTAATTAAGTCCTTCTGATGTCCCGTCAACAATATATTAGTCCATTTTTGACATATTGAACTATTTTCAGGCCAAAGAGTTCTCAATTTTAACATTTGCATAATCACGACTCCGTCTGATGTTACATCAGCGAGACCTGCATTCATATTTGACGTACTGAACATATTTCAGGTCAATGAGACCTCGATCTTGAACTTTCTATACATACTCATAGACTGCTTCGGCTGTTATATCAGCTAGACAGTAGTCCATATTTGACCTATTAAACATCTTTCAGGCCAAAGAGGCCTTGATCTTGAATTTCCCATATAGACTAATTGAGGCCTTCCGATGTCTCATCAACCATACTGTAGTCCAATTTTGACCTATTGAACAAATTTCAGGCCAAAGAGGCCTTAATCTTGAATTTCCCATATAGACTAATTGAGGCCTTCTGCTGTCTCATCAACCATGCAGAAAACCAATTTTGACCTATTGAATATATTTCAGGCAAAAGAGGGCCTTGATCTTGAACTTTCTATACATACTCATTGATTGCTTCTGATGTTACATCGTGCATACAGTAGTTCATATTTTGACCTATTGAACGTATTTCAAGCCAAAGAGGCTTTGATCTTGAATTTTCTATATAGACTAATTAAGGCCTTCTGATGTCTCGTCAACAATATAGTAGTCCATTTTTGACATACAGAACTATTTTAAGGCCAAAGAGTTCTCAATTTTAACATTTGCATAATCAATGACTCCGTCTGATGTTACATCAGCGAGACCTGCATTCATATTTTACGTACTGAACATATTTCAGGTCATTGAGACCTCGATCTTGAACTTTCTATACATACTCATAGACTGCTTCGGCTGTTATATCAGCTAGACAGTAGTCCATATTTGACCTATTAAACATCTTTCAGGCCAAAGAGGCCTTGATCTTGAATTTCCTATATAGACTAATTGAGGCCTTCCGATGTCTCATCAACCATACTGTAGTCCAATTTTGACCTATTGAACAAATTTCAGGCCAAAGAGGCCTTAATCTTGCATTTCCCATATAGACTAATTGAGGCCTTCTGATGTCTCATCAACCATGCAGAAGTCCAATTTTGACCTATTGAACATATTTCAGACCAAAGAGGCCTTGATCTTGAACTTTCTATACATACTCATTGACTGCTTCTGATGTTACATCGTGCATACATACTTCATATTTTTACCTATTGAACGTATTTCAGGCCAAAGAGGCTTTGATCTTGAATTTCTTATGTAGACTAATTGAGGACTTCTGATGTCTCTTCAACCTTACAATAGTCCAATTTTGACCTATTGAACATATTTCAGGCCAAAGAGGCTTTGATCTTGAATTTCCTATATAGACTAATTGAGGCCTTCCGATGACTCATCAACCATACTGTAGTCCAATTTTGACCTATTGAACAAATTTCAGGCCAAAGAGGCCTTAATCTTGAATTTCCCATATAGACTAATTGAGTTCTTCTGATGTCTCATCAAACATGCAGAAGTCCAATTTTGACCTATTGAACATATTTCAGGCCAAAGAGGCCTTGATCTTGAACTTTCTATACATACTCATTGACTGCTTCTGATATTACATTGTGCATACAGTAGTTCATATTTTGACCTATTGAACGTATTTCAGGCCAAAGAGGCTTTGATCTTGAATTTTCTATGTAGACTAATTGAGGACTTCTGATGTCTCTTCAACCATACAATAGTCCAATTTTGACCTATTGAACATATTTCAGGCCAAAGAGGCTTTGATCTTGAATTTCCTATATAGACTAATTAAGGCCTTCTGATGTCTCGTCAACAATATAGTAGTCTATATATAACATAGTGAACTATTTTCAGGCCAAAGAGTTCTCAATCTTGAATTTCCTATATAGACTAATTGAGGCCTTCTGACCTCTTGTCAACCATACAATAGTCCAATTTTGACCTGTTGAACATATTTCAGGCCAAAGAGGCTTTGATCTTGAATTTCCTATATAGACTAATTGAGGCCTTCTGATGTCTCGTCAACCATACTGAAGTCCAATTTTGACCTATTGAACATAGTTCAGGCTAAAGAGGCCTTGATCTTGAATTTCCTATATAGACTAATTAAGGCCTTCTGATGTCTCGTCAACAATATAGTAGTCCATTTTTGACATACTGAATTATTTTCAGGCCAAAGAGTTCTCAATTTTAACATTTGCATGCTCATTGACTCCGACTGATGTGACATCAGCGAGACCTGCATTCATATTTGACGTACTGAACATATTTCAAGTCAATAAGACCTCGATCTTGAACTTTCTATACATACTCATACACTGCTTCGGCTGTTATATCAGCTAGACAGTAGTCCATATTAGACCTATTAAACATCTTTCAGGCCAAAGAGGCCTTGATCTTGAATTTCCTATATAGACTAATTGAGGCCTTCCGATGTCTCATCAACCATACTGTAGTCCAATTTTGACCTATTGAACAAATTTCAGGCCAAAGAGGCCTTAATCTTGAATTTCCCATATAGACTAATTGAGGCCTTCTGATGTCTCATCAACCATGCAGAAGTCCAATTTTGACCTATTGAACATATTTCAGACCAAAGAGGCCTTGATCTTGAACTTTCTATACATACTCATTGACTGCTTCTGATGTTACATCGTGCATACATACTTCATATTTTTACCTATTGAACGTATTTCAGGCCAAAGAGGCTTTGATCTTGAATTTCCTATGTAGACTAATTGAGGACTTCTGATGTCTCTTCAACCTTACAATAGTCCAATTTTGACCTATTGAACATATTTCAGGCCAAAGAGGCTTTGATCTTGAATTTCCTATATAGACTAATTGAGGCCTTCCGATGACTCATCAACCATACTGTAGTCCAATTTTGACCTATTGAACAAATTTCAGGCCAAAGAGGCCTTAATCTTGAATTTCCCATATAGACTAATTGAGGCCTTCTGATGTCTCATCAAACATGCAGAAGTCCAATTTTGACCTATTGAACATATTTCAGGCCAAAGAGGCCTTGATCTTGAACTTTCCATACATACTCATTGACTGCTTCTGATATTACATTGTGCATACAGTAGTTCATATTTTGACCTATTGAACGTATTTCAGGCCAAAGAGGCTTTGATCTTGAATTTTCTATGTAGACTAATTGAGGACTTCTGATGTCTCTTCAACCATACAATAGTCCAATTTTGACCTATTGAACATATTTCAGGCCAAAGAGGCTTTGATCTTGAATTTCCTATATAGACTAATTAAGGCCTTCTGATGTCTCGTCAACAATATAGTAGTCTATATCTAACATAGTGAACTATTTTCAGGCCAAAGAGTTCTCAATCTTGAATTTCCTATATAGACTAATTGAGGCCTTCTGATCTCTTGTCAACCATACAATAGTCCAATTTTGACCTGTTGAACATATTTCAGGCCAAAGAGGCTTTGATCTTGAATTTCCTATATAGACTAAATGAGGCCTTCGGATGTCTCGTCAACCATACTGAAGTCCAATTTTGACCTATTGAACATAGTTCAGGCTAAAGAGGCCTTGATCTTGAATTTCCTATATAGACTAATTAAGACCTTCTGATGTCTCGTCAACAATATAGTAGTCCATTTTTGACATACTGAACTATTTTCAGGCCAAAGAGTTCTCAATTTTAACATTTGCATGCTCATTGACTCCGTCTGATGTTACATCAGCGAGACATGCATTCATATTTGACGTACTGAACATATTTCAAGTCAATGAGACCTCGATCTTGAACTTTCTATACATACTCATAGACTGCTTCGGCTGTTATATCAGCTAGACAGTAGTCCATATTTGACCTATTAAACATCTTTCAGGCCAAAGAGGCCTTGATCTTGAATTTCCTATATAGACTAATTGAGGCCTTCCGATGGCTCATCAACCATACTGTAGTCCAATTTTGACCTATTGAACAAATTTCAGGCCAAAGAGGACTTAATCTTGAATTTCCCATATAGACTAATTGAGGCCTTCTGATGTCTCATCAACCATGCAGAAGTCCAATTTTGACCTATCGAAAATGTTTCAGGCCAAAGAGGCCTTGATCTTGAACTTTCTATACATACCCATTGACTGCTTCTGATGTTACATCGTGCATACAGTAGTTCATATTTTGAACTATTGAACGTATTTCAGGCCAAAGAGGCTTTGATCTTGAATTTTCTATGTAGACTAATTGAGGACTTCTGATGTCTCTTCAACCATACAATAGTCCAATTTTGACCTATTGAACATATTTCAGGCCAAAGAGGCTTTGATCTTGAATTTCCTATATAGACTAATTAAGGCCTTCTGATGTCTCGTCAACAATATAGTAGTCTATATATAACATAGTGAACTATTTTCAGGCCAAAGAGTTCTCAATCTTGAATTTCCTATATAGACTAATTGAGGCCTTCTGATCTCTTGTCAACCATACAATAGTCCAATTTTGACCTGTTGAACATATTTCAGACCAAAGAGGCTTTGATCTTGAATTTCCTATATAGACTAATTGAGGCCTTCTGATGTCTCGTCAACCATACTGAAGTCCAATTTTGACCTATTGAACATATTTCAGACCAAAGAGGCCTTAATCTTGAATTTCCCATATAGACTAATTGAGGCCTTCTGATGTCTCATCAACCATGCAGAAGTCCAATTTTGACCTATTGAACATATTTCAGACCAAAGAGGCCTTGATCTTGAACTTTCTATACATACTCATTGACTGCTTCTGATGTTACATCGTGCATACATACTTCATATTTTTACCTATTGAACGTATTTCAGGCCAAAGAGGCTTTGATCTTGAATTTCCTATGTAGACTAATTGAGGACTTCTGATGTCTCTTCAACCTTACAATAGTCCAATTTTGACCTATTGAACATATTTCAGGCCAAAGAGGCTTTGATCTTGAATTTCCTATATAGACTAATTGAGGCCTTCCGATGACTCATCAACCATACTGTAGTCCAATTTTGACCTATTGAACAAATTTCAGGCCAAAGAGGCCTTAATCTTGAATTTCCCATATAGACTAATTGAGGCCTTCTGATGTCTCATCAAACATGCAGAAGTCCAATTTTGACCTATTGAACATATTTCAGGCCAAAGAGGCCTTGATCTTGAACTTTCCATACATACTCATTGACTGCTTCTGATATTACATTGTGCATACAGTAGTTCATATTTTGACCTATTGAACGTATTTCAGGCCAAAGAGGCTTTGATCTTGAATTTTCTATGTAGACTAATTGAGGACTTCTGATGTCTCTTCAACCATACAATAGTCCAATTTTGACCTATTGAACATATTTCAGGCCAAAGAGGCTTTGATCTTGAATTTCCTATATAGACTAATTAAGGCCTTCTGATGTCTCGTCAACAATATAGTAGTCTATATCTAACATAGTGAACTATTTTCAGGCCAAAGAGTTCTCAATCTTGAATTTCCTATATAGACTAATTGAGGCCTTCTGATCTCTTGTCAACCATACAATAGTCCAATTTTGACCTGTTGAACATATTTCAGGCCAAAGAGGCTTTGATCTTGAATTTCCTATATAGACTAAATGAGGCCTTCGGATGTCTCGTCAACCATACTGAAGTCCAATTTTGACCTATTGAACATAGTGCAGGCTAAAGAGGCCTTGATCTTGAATTTCCTATATAGACTAATTAAGGCCTTCTGATGTCTCGTCAACAATATAGTAGTCCATTTTTGACATACTGAACTATTTTCAGGCCAAAGAGTTCTCAATTTTAACATTTGCATGCTCATTGACTCCGTCTGATGTTACATCAGCGAGACATGCATTCATATTTGACGTACTGAACATATTTCAAGTCAATGAGACCTCGATCTTGAACTTTCTATACATACTCATAGACTGCTTCGGCTGTTATATCAGCTAGACAGTAGTCCATATTTGACCTATTAAACATCTTTCAGGCCAAAGAGGCCTTGATCTTGAATTTCCTATATAGACTAATTGAGGCCTTCCGATGGCTCATCAACCATACTGTAGTCCAATTTTGACCTATTGAACAAATTTCAGGCCAAAGAGGACTTAATCTTGAATTTCCCATATAGACTAATTGAGGCCTTCTGATGTCTCATCAACCATGCAGAAGTCCAATTTTGACCTATCGAAAATATTTCAGGCCAAAGAGGCCTTGATCTTGAACTTTCTATACATACCCATTGACTGCTTCTGATGTTACATCGTGCATACAGTAGTTCATATTTTGAACTATTGAACGTATTTCAGGCCAAAGAGGCTTTGATCTTGAATTTTCTATGTAGACTAATTGAGGACTTCTGATGTCTCTTCAACCATACAATAGTCCAATTTTGACCTATTGAACATATTTCAGGCCAAAGAGGCTTTGATCTTGAATTTCCTATATAGACTAATTAAGGCCTTCTGATGTCTCGTCAACAATATAGTAGTCTATATATAACATAGTGAACTATTTTCAGGCCAAAGAGTTCTCAATCTTGAATTTCCTATATAGACTAATTGAGGCCTTCTGATCTCTTGTCAACCATACAATAGTCCAATTTTGACCTGTTGAACATATTTCAGACCAAAGAGGCTTTGATCTTGAATTTCCTATATAGACTAATTGAGGCCTTCTGATGTCTCGTCAACCATACTGAAGTCCAATTTTGACCTATTGAACATAGTTCAGGCTAAAGAGGCCTTGATCTTGAATTTCCTATATAGACTAATTAAGGCCTTCTGAATTCTCATCAACAATATAGTAGTCCATTTTTGACATACTGAACTATTTTCAGGCCAAAGAGTTCTCAATTTTAACATTTGCATGCTCATTGACTCCGTCTGATGTTACATCAGTGAGACCTACATTCATATTTGACGTACTGAACATATTTCAGGTCAAAGAGACCTCGATTTTGAACTTTCTATACAAACTCATAGACTGCTTCGGCTGTTATATCAGCTAGACAGTAGTCCATATTTGACCTATTAAACATCTTTAAGGCCAAAGAGGCCTTGATCTTGAATTTCCCATATAGACTAATTGAGGCCTTCCGATGTCTCATCAACCATACTGTAGTCCAATTTTGACCTATTGAACAAATTTCAGGCCAAAGAGGCCTTAATCTTGAATTTCCCATATAGACTAATTGAGGCCTTCTGCTGTCTCATCAACCATGCAGAAAACCAATTTTGACCTATTGAATATATTTCAGGCAAAAGAGGGCCTTGATCTTGAACTTTCTATACATACTCATTGATTGCTTCTGATGTTACATCGTGCATACAGTAGTTCATATTTTGACCTATTGAACGTATTTCAAGCCAAAGAGGCTTTGATCTTGAATTTTCTATATAGACTAATTAAGGCCTTCTGATGTCTCGTCAACAATATAGTAGTCCATTTTTGACATACAGAACTATTTTAAGGCCAAAGAGTTCTCAATTTTAACATTTGCATAATCAATGACTCCGTCTGATGTTACATCAGCGAGACCTGCATTCATATTTTACGTACTGAACATATTTCAGGTCATTGAGACCTCGATCTTGAACTTTCTATACATACTCATAGACTGCTTCGGCTGTTATATCAGCTAGACAGTAGTCCATATTTGACCTATTAAACATCTTTCAGGCCAAAGAGGCCTTGATCTTGAATTTCCTATATAGACTAATTGAGGCCTTCCGATGTCTCATCAACCATACTGTAGTCCAATTTTGACCTATTGAACAAATTTCAGGCCAAAGAGGCCTTAATCTTGCATTTCCCATATAGACTAATTGAGGCCTTCTGATGTCTCATCAACCATGCAGAAGTCCAATTTTGACCTATTGAACATATTTCAGACCAAAGAGGCCTTGATCTTGAACTTTCTATACATACTCATTGACTGCTTCTGATGTTACATCGTGCATACATACTTCATATTTTTACCTATTGAACGTATTTCAGGCCAAAGAGGCTTTGATCTTGAATTTCTTATGTAGACTAATTGAGGACTTCTGATGTCTCTTCAACCTTACAATAGTCCAATTTTGACCTATTGAACATATTTCAGGCCAAAGAGGCTTTGATCTTGAATTTCCTATATAGACTAATTGAGGCCTTCCGATGACTCATCAACCATACTGTAGTCCAATTTTGACCTATTGAACAAATTTCAGGCCAAAGAGGCCTTAATCTTGAATTTCCCATATAGACTAATTGAGTTCTTCTGATGTCTCATCAAACATGCAGAAGTCCAATTTTGACCTATTGAACATATTTCAGGCCAAAGAGGCCTTGATCTTGAACTTTCTATACATACTCATTGACTGCTTCTGATATTACATTGTGCATACAGTAGTTCATATTTTGACCTATTGAACGTATTTCAGGCCAAAGAGGCTTTGATCTTGAATTTTCTATGTAGACTAATTGAGGACTTCTGATGTCTCTTCAACCATACAATAGTCCAATTTTGACCTATTGAACATATTTCAGGCCAAAGAGGCTTTGATCTTGAATTTCCTATATAGACTAATTAAGGCCTTCTGATGTCTCGTCAACAATATAGTAGTCTATATATAACATAGTGAACTATTTTCAGGCCAAAGAGTTCTCAATCTTGAATTTCCTATATAGACTAATTGAGGCCTTCTGACCTCTTGTCAACCATACAATAGTCCAATTTTGACCTGTTGAACATATTTCAGGCCAAAGAGGCTTTGATCTTGAATTTCCTATATAGACTAATTGAGGCCTTCTGATGTCTCGTCAACCATACTGAAGTCCAATTTTGACCTATTGAACATAGTTCAGGCTAAAGAGGCCTTGATCTTGAATTTCCTATATAGACTAATTAAGGCCTTCTGATGTCTCGTCAACAATATAGTAGTCCATTTTTGACATACTGAATTATTTTCAGGCCAAAGAGTTCTCAATTTTAACATTTGCATGCTCATTGACTCCGACTGATGTGACATCAGCGAGACCTGCATTCATATTTGACGTACTGAACATATTTCAAGTCAATAAGACCTCGATCTTGAACTTTCTATACATACTCATACACTGCTTCGGCTGTTATATCAGCTAGACAGTAGTCCATATTAGACCTATTAAACATCTTTCAGGCCAAAGAGGCCTTGATCTTGAATTTCCTATATAGACTAATTGAGGCCTTCCGATGTCTCATCAACCATACTGTAGTCCAATTTTGACCTATTGAACAAATTTCAGGCCAAAGAGGCCTTAATCTTGAATTTCCCATATAGACTAATTGAGGCCTTCTGATGTCTCATCAACCATGCAGAAGTCCAATTTTGACCTATTGAACATATTTCAGACCAAAGAGGCCTTGATCTTGAACTTTCTATACATACTCATTGACTGCTTCTGATGTTACATCGTGCATACATACTTCATATTTTTACCTATTGAACGTATTTCAGGCCAAAGAGGCTTTGATCTTGAATTTCCTATGTAGACTAATTGAGGACTTCTGATGTCTCTTCAACCTTACAATAGTCCAATTTTGACCTATTGAACATATTTCAGGCCAAAGAGGCTTTGATCTTGAATTTCCTATATAGACTAATTGAGGCCTTCCGATGACTCATCAACCATACTGTAGTCCAATTTTGACCTATTGAACAAATTTCAGGCCAAAGAGGCCTTAATCTTGAATTTCCCATATAGACTAATTGAGGCCTTCTGATGTCTCATCAAACATGCAGAAGTCCAATTTTGACCTATTGAACATATTTCAGGCCAAAGAGGCCTTGATCTTGAACTTTCCATACATACTCATTGACTGCTTCTGATATTACATTGTGCATACAGTAGTTCATATTTTGACCTATTGAACGTATTTCAGGCCAAAGAGGCTTTGATCTTGAATTTTCTATGTAGACTAATTGAGGACTTCTGATGTCTCTTCAACCATACAATAGTCCAATTTTGACCTATTGAACATATTTCAGGCCAAAGAGGCTTTGATCTTGAATTTCCTATATAGACTAATTAAGGCCTTCTGATGTCTCGTCAACAATATAGTAGTCTATATCTAACATAGTGAACTATTTTCAGGCCAAAGAGTTCTCAATCTTGAATTTCCTATATAGACTAATTGAGGCCTTCTGATCTCTTGTCAACCATACAATAGTCCAATTTTGACCTGTTGAACATATTTCAGGCCAAAGAGGCTTTGATCTTGAATTTCCTATATAGACTAAATGAGGCCTTCGGATGTCTCGTCAACCATACTGAAGTCCAATTTTGACCTATTGAACATAGTTCAGGCTAAAGAGGCCTTGATCTTGAATTTCCTATATAGACTAATTAAGACCTTCTGATGTCTCGTCAACAATATAGTAGTCCATTTTTGACATACTGAACTATTTTCAGGCCAAAGAGTTCTCAATTTTAACATTTGCATGCTCATTGACTCCGTCTGATGTTACATCAGCGAGACATGCATTCATATTTGACGTACTGAACATATTTCAAGTCAATGAGACCTCGATCTTGAACTTTCTATACATACTCATAGACTGCTTCGGCTGTTATATCAGCTAGACAGTAGTCCATATTTGACCTATTAAACATCTTTCAGGCCAAAGAGGCCTTGATCTTGAATTTCCTATATAGACTAATTGAGGCCTTCCGATGGCTCATCAACCATACTGTAGTCCAATTTTGACCTATTGAACAAATTTCAGGCCAAAGAGGACTTAATCTTGAATTTCCCATATAGACTAATTGAGGCCTTCTGATGTCTCATCAACCATGCAGAAGTCCAATTTTGACCTATCGAAAATGTTTCAGGCCAAAGAGGCCTTGATCTTGAACTTTCTATACATACCCATTGACTGCTTCTGATGTTACATCGTGCATACAGTAGTTCATATTTTGAACTATTGAACGTATTTCAGGCCAAAGAGGCTTTGATCTTGAATTTTCTATGTAGACTAATTGAGGACTTCTGATGTCTCTTCAACCATACAATAGTCCAATTTTGACCTATTGAACATATTTCAGGCCAAAGAGGCTTTGATCTTGAATTTCCTATATAGACTAATTAAGGCCTTCTGATGTCTCGTCAACAATATAGTAGTCTATATATAACATAGTGAACTATTTTCAGGCCAAAGAGTTCTCAATCTTGAATTTCCTATATAGACTAATTGAGGCCTTCTGATCTCTTGTCAACCATACAATAGTCCAATTTTGACCTGTTGAACATATTTCAGACCAAAGAGGCTTTGATCTTGAATTTCCTATATAGACTAATTGAGGCCTTCTGATGTCTCGTCAACCATACTGAAGTCCAATTTTGACCTATTGAACATATTTCAGACCAAAGAGGCCTTAATCTTGAATTTCCCATATAGACTAATTGAGGCCTTCTGATGTCTCATCAACCATGCAGAAGTCCAATTTTGACCTATTGAACATATTTCAGACCAAAGAGGCCTTGATCTTGAACTTTCTATACATACTCATTGACTGCTTCTGATGTTACATCGTGCATACATACTTCATATTTTTACCTATTGAACGTATTTCAGGCCAAAGAGGCTTTGATCTTGAATTTCCTATGTAGACTAATTGAGGACTTCTGATGTCTCTTCAACCTTACAATAGTCCAATTTTGACCTATTGAACATATTTCAGGCCAAAGAGGCTTTGATCTTGAATTTCCTATATAGACTAATTGAGGCCTTCCGATGACTCATCAACCATACTGTAGTCCAATTTTGACCTATTGAACAAATTTCAGGCCAAAGAGGCCTTAATCTTGAATTTCCCATATAGACTAATTGAGGCCTTCTGATGTCTCATCAAACATGCAGAAGTCCAATTTTGACCTATTGAACATATTTCAGGCCAAAGAGGCCTTGATCTTGAACTTTCCATACATACTCATTGACTGCTTCTGATATTACATTGTGCATACAGTAGTTCATATTTTGACCTATTGAACGTATTTCAGGCCAAAGAGGCTTTGATCTTGAATTTTCTATGTAGACTAATTGAGGACTTCTGATGTCTCTTCAACCATACAATAGTCCAATTTTGACCTATTGAACATATTTCAGGCCAAAGAGGCTTTGATCTTGAATTTCCTATATAGACTAATTAAGGCCTTCTGATGTCTCGTCAACAATATAGTAGTCTATATCTAACATAGTGAACTATTTTCAGGCCAAAGAGTTCTCAATCTTGAATTTCCTATATAGACTAATTGAGGCCTTCTGATCTCTTGTCAACCATACAATAGTCCAATTTTGACCTGTTGAACATATTTCAGGCCAAAGAGGCTTTGATCTTGAATTTCCTATATAGACTAAATGAGGCCTTCGGATGTCTCGTCAACCATACTGAAGTCCAATTTTGACCTATTGAACATAGTGCAGGCTAAAGAGGCCTTGATCTTGAATTTCCTATATAGACTAATTAAGGCCTTCTGATGTCTCGTCAACAATATAGTAGTCCATTTTTGACATACTGAACTATTTTCAGGCCAAAGAGTTCTCAATTTTAACATTTGCATGCTCATTGACTCCGTCTGATGTTACATCAGCGAGACATGCATTCATATTTGACGTACTGAACATATTTCAAGTCAATGAGACCTCGATCTTGAACTTTCTATACATACTCATAGACTGCTTCGGCTGTTATATCAGCTAGACAGTAGTCCATATTTGACCTATTAAACATCTTTCAGGCCAAAGAGGCCTTGATCTTGAATTTCCTATATAGACTAATTGAGGCCTTCCGATGGCTCATCAACCATACTGTAGTCCAATTTTGACCTATTGAACAAATTTCAGGCCAAAGAGGACTTAATCTTGAATTTCCCATATAGACTAATTGAGGCCTTCTGATGTCTCATCAACCATGCAGAAGTCCAATTTTGACCTATCGAAAATATTTCAGGCCAAAGAGGCCTTGATCTTGAACTTTCTATACATACCCATTGACTGCTTCTGATGTTACATCGTGCATACAGTAGTTCATATTTTGAACTATTGAACGTATTTCAGGCCAAAGAGGCTTTGATCTTGAATTTTCTATGTAGACTAATTGAGGACTTCTGATGTCTCTTCAACCATACAATAGTCCAATTTTGACCTATTGAACATATTTCAGGCCAAAGAGGCTTTGATCTTGAATTTCCTATATAGACTAATTAAGGCCTTCTGATGTCTCGTCAACAATATAGTAGTCTATATATAACATAGTGAACTATTTTCAGGCCAAAGAGTTCTCAATCTTGAATTTCCTATATAGACTAATTGAGGCCTTCTGATCTCTTGTCAACCATACAATAGTCCAATTTTGACCTGTTGAACATATTTCAGACCAAAGAGGCTTTGATCTTGAATTTCCTATATAGACTAATTGAGGCCTTCTGATGTCTCGTCAACCATACTGAAGTCCAATTTTGACCTATTGAACATAGTTCAGGCTAAAGAGGCCTTGATCTTGAATTTCCTATATAGACTAATTAAGGCCTTCTGAATTCTCATCAACAATATAGTAGTCCATTTTTGACATACTGAACTATTTTCAGGCCAAAGAGTTCTCAATTTTAACATTTGCATGCTCATTGACTCCGTCTGATGTTACATCAGTGAGACCTACATTCATATTTGACGTACTGAACATATTTCAGGTCAAAGAGACCTCGATTTTGAACTTTCTATACAAACTCATAGACTGCTTCGGCTGTTATATCAGCTAGACAGTAGTCCATATTTGACCTATTAAACATCTTTAAGGCCAAAGAGGCCTTGATCTTGAATTTCCTATATAAACTAATTGAGGCCTTCCGATGTCTCATCAACCATACTGTAGTCCAATTTTGACCTATTGAACAAATTTCAGGCCAAAGAGGCCTTAATCTTGAATTTCCCATATAGACTAATTGAGGCCTTCTAATGTCTCATCAACCATGCAGAAGTCCAATTTTGACCTATTGAGCATATTTCAGGCCAAAGAGGCCTTGATCTTGAACTTTCTATACATACTCATTGACTGCTTCTGATGTTACATCGTGCATACAGTAGTTCATATTTTGACCTATTGAACGTATTTCAGGCCAAAGAGGCTTTGATCTTGAATTTCCTATGTAGACTAATTGAGGACTTCTGATGTCTCTTCAACCTTACAATAGTCCAATTTTGACCTATTGAACATATTTCAGGCCAAAGAGGCTTTGATCTTGAATTTCCTATATAGACTAATTGAGGCCTTCCGATGACTCATCAACCATACTGTAGTCCAATTTTGACCTATTGAACAAATTTCAGGCCAAAGAGGCCTTAATCTTGAATTTCCCATATAGACTAATTGAGGCCTTCTGATGTCTCATCAAACATGCAGAAGTCCAATTTTGACCTATTGAACATATTTCAGGCCAAAGAGGCCTTGATCTTGAACTTTCCATACATACTCATTGACTGCTTCTGATATTACATTGTGCATACAGTAGTTCATATTTTGACCTATTGAACGTATTTCAGGCCAAAGAGGCTTTGATCTTGAATTTTCTATGTAGACTAATTGAGGACTTCTGATGTCTCTTCAACCATACAATAGTCCAATTTTGACCTATTGAACATATTTCAGGCCAAAGAGGCTTTGATCTTGAATTTCCTATATAGACTAATTAAGGCCTTCTGATGTCTCGTCAACAATATAGTAGTCTATATCTAACATAGTGAACTATTTTCAGGCCAAAGAGTTCTCAATCTTGAATTTCCTATATAGACTAATTGAGGCCTTCTGATCTCTTGTCAACCATACAATAGTCCAATTTTGACCTGTTGAACATATTTCAGGCCAAAGAGGCTTTGATCTTGAATTTCCTATATAGACTAAATGAGGCCTTCGGATGTCTCGTCAACCATACTGAAGTCCAATTTTGACCTATTGAACATAGTTCAGGCTAAAGAGGCCTTGATCTTGAATTTCCTATATAGACTAATTAAGGCCTTCTGATGTCTCGTCAACAATATAGTAGTCCATTTTTGACATACTGAACTATTTTCAGGCCAAAGAGTTCTCAATTTTAACATTTGCATGCTCATTGACTCCGTCTGATGTTACATCAGCGAGACATGCATTCATATTTGACGTACTGAACATATTTCAAGTCAATGAGACCTCGATCTTGAACTTTCTATACATACTCATAGACTGCTTAGGCTGTTATATCAGCTAGACAGTAGTCCATATTTGACCTATTAAACATCTTTCAGGCCAAAGAGGCCTTGATCTTGAATTTCCTATATAGACTAATTGAGGCCTTCCGATGGCTCATCAACCATACTGTAGTCCAATTTTGACCTATTGAACAAATTTCAGGCCAAAGAGGACTTAATCTTGAATTTCCCATATAGACTAATTGAGGCCTTCTGATGTCTCATCAACCATGCAGAAGTCCAATTTTGACCTATCGAAAATATTTCAGGCCAAAGAGGCCTTGATCTTGAACTTTCTATACATACCCATTGACTGCTTCTGATGTTACATCGTGCATACAGTAGTTCATATTTTGAACTATTGAACGTATTTCAGGCCAAAGAGGCTTTGATCTTGAATTTTCTATGTAGACTAATTGAGGACTTCTGATGTCTCTTCAACCATACAATAGTCCAATTTTGACCTATTGAACATATTTCAGGCCAAAGAGGCTTTGATCTTGAATTTCCTATATAGACTAATTAAGGCCTTCTGATGTCTCGTCAACAATATAGTAGTCTATATATAACATAGTGAACTATTTTCAGGCCAAAGAGTTCTCAATCTTGAATTTCCTATATAGACTAATTGAGGCCTTCTGATCTCTTGTCAACCATACAATAGTCCAATTTTGACCTGTTGAACATATTTCAGACCAAAGAGGCTTTGATCTTGAATTTCCTATATAGACTAATTGAGGCCTTCTGATGTCTCGTCAACCATACTGAAGTCCAATTTTGACCTATTGAACATAGTTCAGGCTAAAGAGGCCTTGATCTTGAATTTCCTATATAGACTAATTAAGGCCTTCTGAATTCTCATCAACAATATAGTAGTCCATTTTTGACATACTGAACTATTTTCAGGCCAAAGAGTTCTCAATTTTAACATTTGCATGCTCATTGACTCCGTCTGATGTTACATCAGTGAGACCTACATTCATATTTGACGTACTGAACATATTTCAGGTCAAAGAGACCTCGATTTTGAACTTTCTATACAAACTCATAGACTGCTTCGGCTGTTATATCAGCTAGACAGTAGTCCATATTTGACCTATTAAACATCTTTAAGGCCAAAGAGGCCTTGATCTTGAATTTCCTATATAAACTAATTGAGGCCTTCCGATGTCTCATCAACCATACTGTAGTCCAATTTTGACCTATTGAACAAATTTCAGGCCAAAGAGGCCTTAATCTTGAATTTCCCATATAGACTAATTGAGGCCTTCTAATGTCTCATCAACCATGCAGAAGTCCAATTTTGACCTATTGAGCATATTTCAGGCCAAAGAGGCCTTGATCTTGAACTTTCTATACATACTCATTGACTGCTTCTGATGTTACATCGTGCATACAGTAGTTCATATTTTGACCTATTGAACGTATTTCAGGCCAAAGAGGCTTTGATCTTGAATTTCCTATATAGACTAATTAAGGCCTTCTGATGTCTCGTCAACAATATAGTAGTCTATATATAACATAGTGAACTATTTTCAGGCCAAAGAGTTCTCAATCTTGAATTTCCTATATAGACTAATTGAGGCCTTCCGATGTCTCATCAACCATACAATAGCCCAATTTTGACCTATTGAACATATTTCAGGCCAAAGAGGCTTTGATCTTGAATTTCCTATATAGACTAATTAAGTCCTTCTGATGTCCCGTCAACAATATATTAGTCCATTTTTGACATATTGAACTATTTTCAGGCCAAAGAGTTCTCAATTTTAACATTTGCATAATCACTGACTCCGTCTGATGTTACATCAGCGAGACCTGCATTCATATTTGACGTACTGAACATATTTCAGGTCAATGAGACCTCGATCTTGAACTTTCTATACATACTCATAGACTGCTTCGGCTGTTATATCAGCTAGACAATAGTCCATATTTGACCTATTAAACATCTTTCAGGCCAAAGAGGCCTTGATCTTGAATTTCCCATATAGACTAATTGAGGCCTTCCGATGTCTCATCAACCATACTGTAGTCCAATTTTGACCTATTGAACAAATTTCAGGCCAAAGAGGCCTTAATCTTGAATTTCCCATATAGACTAATTGAGGCCTTCTGCTGTCTCATCAACCATGCAGAAAACCAATTTTGACCTATTGAATATATTTCAGGCAAAAGAGGGCCTTGATCTTGAACTTTTTATACATACTCATTGACTGCTTCTGATGTTACATCGTGCATACAGTAGTTCATATTTTGACCTATTGAACGTATTTCAAGCCAAAGAGGCTTTGATCTTGAATTTTCTATATAGACTAATTAAGGCCTTCTGATGTCTCGTCAACAATATAGTAGTCCATTTTTGACATACAGAACTATTTTAAGGCCAAAGAGTTCTCAATTTTAACATTTGCATAATCAATGACTCCGTCTGATCTTACATCAGCGAGACCTGCATTCATATTTTACGTACTGAACATATTTCAGGTCAATGAGACCTCGATCTTGAACTTTCTATACATACTCATAGACTGCTTCGGCTGTTATATCAGCTAGACAGTAGTCCATATTTGACCTATTAAACATCTTTCAGGCCAAAGAGGCCTTGATCTTGAATTTCCTATATAGACTAATTGAGGCCTTCCGATGTCTCATCAACCATACTGTAGTCCAATTTTGACCTATTGAACAAATTTCAGGCCAAAGAGGCCTTAATCTTGAATTTCCTATATAGACTAATTGAGGCCTTCTGATGTCTCATCAACCATGCAGAAGTCCAATTTTGACCTATTGAACATATTTCAGACCAAAGAGGCCTTGATCTTGAACTTTCTATACATACTCATTGACTGCTTCTGATGTTACATCGTGCATACATACTTCATATTTTTACCTATTGAACGTATTTCAGGCCAAAGAGGCTTTGATCTTGAATTTCTTATGTAGACTAATTGAGGACTTCTGATGTCTCTTCAACCTTACAATAGTCCAATTTTGACCTATTGAACATATTTCAGGCCAAAGAGGCTTTGATCTTGAATTTCCTATATAGACTAATTGAGGCCTTCCGATGACTCATCAACCATACTGTAGTCCAATTTTGACCTATTGAACAAATTTCAGGCCAAAGAGGCCTTAATCTTGAATTTCCCATATAGACTAATTGAGGCCTTCTGATGTCTCATCAAACATGCAGAAGTCCAATTTTGACCTATTGAACATATTTCAGGCCAAAGAGGCCTTGATCTTGAACTTTCCATACATACTCATTGACTGCTTCTGATATTACATTGTGCATACAGTAGTTCATATTTTGACCTATTGAACGTATTTCAGGCCAAAGAGGCTTTGATCTTGAATTTTCTATGTAGACTAATTGAGGACTTCTGATGTCTCTTCAACCATACAATAGTCCAATTTTGACCTATTGAACATATTTCAGGCCAAAGAGGCTTTGATCTTGAATTTCCTATATAGACTAATTAAGGCCTTCTGATGTCTCGTCAACAATATAGTAGTCTATATCTAACATAGTGAACTATATTCAGGCCAAAGAGTTCTCAATCTTGAATTTCCTATATAGACTAATTGAGGCCTTCTGATCTCTTGTCAACCATACAATAGTCCAATTTTGACCTGTTGAACATATTTCAGGCCAAAGAGGCTTTGATCTTGAATTTCCTATATAGACTAAATGAGGCCTTCGGATGTCTCGTCAACCATACTGAAGTCCAATTTTGACCTATTGAACATAGTTCAGGCTAAAGAGGCCTTGATCTTGAATTTCCTATATAGACTAATTAAGGCCTTCTGATGTCTCGTCAACAATATAGTAGTCCATTTTGACATACTGAACTATTTTCAGGCCAAAGAGTTCTCAATTTTAACATTTGCATGCTCATTGACTCCGTCTGATGTTACATCAGCGAGACATGCATTCATATTTGACGTACTGAACATATTTCAAGTCAATGAGACCTCGATCTTGAACTTTCTATACATACTCATAGACTGCTTCGGCTGTTATATCAGCTAGACAGTAGTCCATATTTGACCTATTAAACATCTTTCAGGCCAAAGAGGCCTTGATCTTGAATTTCCTATATAGACTAATTGAGGCCTTCCGATGGCTCATCAACCATACTGTAGTCCAATTTTGACCTATTGAACAAATTTCAGGCCAAAGAGGACTTAATCTTGAATTTCCCATATAGACTAATTGAGGCCTTCTGATGTCTCATCAACCATGCAGAAGTCCAATTTTGACCTATCGAAAATATTTCAGGCCAAAGAGGCCTTGATCTTGAACTTTCTATACATACCCCATCGACTGCTGATGTTACATCGTGCATACAGTAGTTCAAATTTTGAACTATTGAACGTATTTCAGGCCAAAGAGGCTTTGATCTTGAATTTTCTATGTAGACTAATTGAGGACTTCTGATGTCTCTTCAACCATACAATAGTCCAATTTTGACCTATTGAACATATTTCAGGCCAAAGAGGCTTTGATCTTGAATTTCCTATATAGACTAATTAAGGCCTTCTGATGTCTCGTCAACAATATAGTAGTCTATATATAACATAGTGAACTATTTTCAGGCCAAAGAGTTCTCAATCTTGAATTTCCTATATAGACTAATTGAGGCCTTCTGATCTCTTGTCAACCATACAATAGTCCAATTTTGACCTGTTGAACATATTTCAGACCAAAGAGGCTTTGATCTTGAATTTCCTATATAGACTAATTGAGGCCTTCTGATGTCTCGTCAACCATACTGAAGTCCAATTTTGACCTATTGAACATAGTTCAGGCTAAAGAGGCCTTGATCTTGAATTTCCTATATAGACTAATTAAGGCCTTCTGAATTCTCATCAACAATATAGTAGTCCATTTTTGACATACTGAACTATTTTCAGGCCAAAGAGTTCTCAATTTTAACATTTGCATGCTCATTGACTCCGTCTGATGTTACATCAGTGAGACCTACATTCATATTTGACGTACTGAACATATTTCAGGTCAAAGAGACCTCGATTTTGAACTTTCTATACAAACTCATAGACTGCTTCGGCTGTTATATCAGCTAGACAGTAGTCCATATTTGACCTATTAAACATCTTTAAGGCCAAAGAGGCCTTGATCTTGAATTTCCTATATAAACTAATTGAGGCCTTCCGATGTCTCATCAACCATACTGTAGTCCAATTTTGACCTATTGAACAAATTTCAGGCCAAAGAGGCCTTAATCTTGAATTTCCCATATAGACTAATTGAGGCCTTCTAATGTCTCATCAACCATGCAGAAGTCCAATTTTGACCTATTGAGCATATTTCAGGCCAAAGAGGCCTTGATCTTGAACTTTCTATACATACTCATTGACTGCTTCTGATGTTACATCGTGCATACAGTAGTTCATATTTTGACCTATTGAACGTATTTCAGGCCAAAGAGGCTTTGATCTTGAATTTCCTATATAGACTAATTAAGGCCTTCTGATGTCTCGTCAACAATATAGTAGTCTATATATAACATAGTGAACTATTTTCAGGCCAAAGAGTTCTCAATCTTGAATTTCCTATATAGACTAATTGAGGCCTTCCGATGTCTCATCAACCATACAATAGCCCAATTTTGACCTATTGAACATATTTCAGGCCAAAGAGGCTTTGATCTTGAATTTCCTATATAGACTAATTAAGTCCTTCTGATGTCCCGTCAACAATATATTAGTCCATTTTTGACATATTGAACTATTTTCAGGCCAAAGAGTTCTCAATTTTAACATTTGCATAATCACTGACTCCGTCTGATGTTACATCAGCGAGACCTGCATTCATATTTGACGTACTGAACATATTTCAGGTCAATGAGACCTCGATCTTGAACTTTCTATACATACTCATAGACTGCTTCGGCTGTTATATCAGCTAGACAGTAGTCCATATTTGACCTATTAAACATCTTTCAGGCCAAAGAGGCCTTGATCTTGAATTTCCCATATAGACTAATTGAGGCCTTCCGATGTCTCATCAACCATACTGTAGTCCAATTTTGACCTATTGAACAAATTTCAGGCCAAAGAGGCCTTAATCTTGAATTTCCCATATAGACTAATTGAGGCCTTCTGCTGTCTCATCAACCATGCAGAAAACCAATTTTGACCTATTGAATATATTTCAGGCAAAAGAGGGCCTTGATCTTGAACTTTCTATACATAACTCATTGACTGCTTCTGATGTTACATCGTGCATACAGTAGTTCATATTTTGACCTATTGAACGTATTTCAAGCCAAAGAGGCTTTGATCTTGAATTTTCTATATAGACTAATTAAGGCCTTCTGATGTCTCGTCAACAATATAGTAGTCCATTTTTGACCTATTGAACAAATTTCAGGCCAAAGAGGCCTTAATCTTGAATTTCCCATATAGACTAATTGAGGCCTTCTGCTGTCTCATCAACCATGCAGAAGTCCAATTTTGACCTATTGAACATATTTCAGACCAAAGAGGCCTTGATCTTGAACTTTCTATACATACTCATTGACTGCTTCTGATGTTACATCGTGCATACATACTTCATATTTTTACCTATTGAACGTATTTCAGGCCAAAGAGGCTTTGATCTTGAATTTCTTATGTAGACTAATTGAGGACTTCTGATGTCTCTTCAACCTTACAATAGTCCAATTTTGACCTATTGAACATATTTCAGGCCAAAGAGGCTTTGATCTTGAATTTCCTATATAGACTAATTGAGGCCTTCCGATGACTCATCAACCATACTGTAGTCCAATTTTGACCTATTGAACAAATTTCAGGCCAAAGAGGCCTTAATCTTGAATTTCCCATATAGACTAATTGAGGCCTTCTGATGTCTCATCAAACATGCAGAAGTCCAATTTTGACCTATTGAACATATTTCAGGCCAAAGAGGCCTTGATCTTGAACTTTCCATACATACTCATTGACTGCTTCTGATATTACATTGTGCATACAGTAGTTCATATTTTGACCTATTGAACGTATTTCAGGCCAAAGAGGCTTTGATCTTGAATTTTCTATGTAGACTAATTGAGGACTTCTGATGTCTCTTCAACCATAAAATAGTCCAATTTTGACCTATTGAACATATTTCAGGCCAAAGAGGCTTTGATCTTGAATTTCCTATATAGACTAATTAAGGCCTTCTGATGTCTCGTCAACAATATAGTAGTCTATATATAACATAGTGAACTATTTTCAGGCCAAAGAGTTCTCAATCTTGAATTTCCTATATAGACTAATTGAGGCCTTCTGACCTCTTGTCAACCATACAATAGTCCAATTTTGACCTGTTGAACATATTTCAGGCCAAAGAGGCTTTGATCTTGAATTTCCTATATAGACTAATTGAGGCCTTCTGATGTCTCGTCAACCATACTGAAGTCCAATTTTGACCTATTGAACATAGTTCAGGCTAAAGAGGCCTTGATCTTGAATTTCCTATATAGACTAATTAAGGCCTTCTGATGTCTCGTCAACAATATAGTAGTCCATTTTTGACATACTGAATTATTTTCAGGCCAAAGAGTTCTCAATTTTAACATTTGCATGCTCATTGACTCCGACTGATGTGACATCAGCGAGACCTGCATTCATATTTGACGTACTGAACATATTTCAAGTCAATAAGACCTCGATCTTGAACTTTCTATACATACTCATACACTGCTTCGGCTGTTATATCAGCTAGACAGTAGTCCATATTAGACCTATTAAACATCTTTCAGGCCAAAGAGGCCTTGATCTTGAATTTCCTATATAGACTAATTGAGGCCTTCCGATGTCTCATCAACCATACTGTAGTCCAATTTTGACCTATTGAACAAATTTCAGGCCAAAGAGGCCTTAATCTTGAATTTCCCATATAGACTAATTGAGGCCTTCTGATGTCTCATCAACCATGCAGAAGTCCAATTTTGACCTATTGAACATATTTCAGACCAAAGAGGCCTTGATCTTGAACTTTCTATACATACTCATTGACTGCTTCTGATGTTACATCGTGCATACATACTTCATATTTTTACCTATTGAACGTATTTCAGGCCAAAGAGGATTTGATCTTGAATTTCCTATGTAGACTAATTGAGGACTTCTGATGTCTCTTCAACCTTACAATAGTCCAATTTTGACCTATTGAACATATTTCAGGCCAAAGAGGCTTTGATCTTGAATTTCCTATATAGACTAATTGAGGCCTTCCGATGACTCATCAACCATACTGTAGTCCAATTTTGACCTATTGAACAAATTTCAGGCCAAAGAGGCCTTAATCTTGAATTTCCCATATAGACTAATTGAGGCCTTCTGATGTCTCATCAAACATGCAGAAGTCCAATTTTGACCTATTGAACATATTTCAGGCCAAAGAGGCCTTGATCTTGAACTTTCCATACATACTCATTGACTGCTTCTGATATTACATTGTGCATACAGTAGTTCATATTTTGACCTATTGAACGTATTTCAGGCCAAAGAGGCTTTGATCTTGAATTTTCTATGTAGACTAATTGAGGACTTCTGATGTCTCTTCAACCATACAATAGTCCAATTTTGACCTATTGAACATATTTCAGGCCAAAGAGGCTTTGATCTTGAATTTCCTATATAGACTAATTAAGGCCTTCTGATGTCTCGTCAACAATATAGTAGTCTATATCTAACATAGTGAACTATTTTCAGGCCAAAGAGTTCTCAATCTTGAATTTCCTATATAGACTAATTGAGGCCTTCTGATCTCTTGTCAACCATACAATAGTCCAATTTTGACCTGTTGAACATATTTCAGGCCAAAGAGGCTTTGATCTTGAATTTCCTATATAGACTAAATGAGGCCTTCGGATGTCTCGTCAACCATACTGAAGTCCAATTTTGACCTATTGAACATAGTTCAGGCTAAAGAGGCCTTGATCTTGAATTTCCTATATAGACTAATTAAGGCCTTCTGATGTCTCGTCAACAATATAGTAGTCCATTTTTGACATACTGAACTATTTTCAGGCCAAAGAGTTCTCAATTTTAACATTTGCATGCTCATTGACTCCGTCTGATGTTACATCAGCGAGACATGCATTCATATTTGACGTACTGAACATATTTCAAGTCAATGAGACCTCGATCTTGAACTTTCTATACATACTCATAGACTGCTTCGGCTGTTATATCAGCTAGACAGTAGTCCATATTTGACCTATTAAACATCTTTCAGGCC